>PYAF01004229.1:499419-549459 GCA_007407185.1 Glycine tomentella
CTTTACTAAATTTTAATATAACTATATTTAATAATACTAAATATTTTTAAAATGATAAATTTATTTATTTTTTAAATAATACTAAATACAATATAGAGAAAAAATATAATTTAATCAAATTTGTACATTCACTGGTTTAGGATCTAGTTATGTTACTATACTTCCATAAATGTTTCTCCAGAAGTATTGCTACATTCAATTTTTAACATATTGATCTAACTTCCTCTTTCTATTTATAACATAAAAATAATATGCAAATTGCAAAGTAAAGATATATGCTATTTATTTCTTTATTATGCTATAGAGAATATATTAAATTAAAAAATACATTTGATGTATTGGAAACTTACAAAATATTTCATACTTTTTTATCTAAGAAATATAAATATCAATAAGATTTAGGAGAAAGAATAAGATCTTTTCAAAAGAGAAATAAAAGATTTAGCTAATGCTATTTGGTAAGCAGTGGCGGAGTCACATGGAGACCAGCAATGGCCTCGGCACTACCTAAAAAATAAAATTTGCAGTAATTGAGTGGTGAAATTTTTTTTTTTTATAATAATTATATATACTTATATAATTAATTATGATTAAAAATAAAATTTGGCACTATCTAAAAATAAAATTTGACACTACTTAAAATTTGACACTACCTACAAGTGAAAGCTGGCTCCGCCACTGTTGGTAAGTCAAGTGATATGCTTGTCCAAATGACAAGAACCATTGACTAGTTCATATAATTAAAAGTCCAACAAACTAAATTGATGGTTATGAATAGAAAATTTTCCTTTATAAAAAAGTGTCATATGAACGGACACAGTAGAAATTTGAAGTTATTTTTCCAACTAACCCGGACAGGTAATTTTAGAATTAATTGTAGAAAATCAAAATATCTTCCATCAACATTCTTTTACATTTATCCATCATATATAGTACTATGCACGCATAAGTTAATAAATATTCAAATACTCAATGTAATTGAATGACTAAATGATCCAAGAAGAAACACCAACACTTGATGACAACAATATCCTCCATTTTGCAGAAGACAAGCTAGGGACACAGCTTGTTGCTCCTACAAAAACCAAAGACCAAAACTCCTGTAAAAGAAAAAAACAAATGAGTAACCTTATATATGAAAAAATGATAATGAAAAGGAGAGAAGTAACGTAGACAACCACATTGCACAAGAAACCATTTGCTATTAACATTTCATGAGTAGCAAATAAAGCATAGTCCTCTAAATAAGGTATGCAATAATGTACCTAAAGAGTAAATAGTGTATAAGAGAGAGCTACAATAGGAGTGATTTCAATCAGATATCCAACTCCAACTTCATGCATAGAGAGATATTTGTTTACACTTCGGGCTAAACAAATCTTTGCAAAATGGAAGATATGAAATGAATGCCCCCAAAGGTGGATGAAAATTAAAAGGCAGGAAAAAGTGTTAAAATCCCAACCTTAGATGAATCTTAATACGCTTCTTAATATTTTAAGCTTTTCGTCAAGTTTCCTCATGATCAAATTACACCATAGAAGAGAACAAGACACAACAAAAGAAAATACTATCATTTAAAAAAGGATGATTAGTAATGCGTAAATATGTTTATAAGAATTCAGAAATGTATATGATCAGTAAAGCATTCTCAACCTAATATTTAATCTACCATATCATTAATAATTTTTAAGATGAAACACCTGGAGTTCATTTTTTAAAATTTCTCTATGGAAATTGTTGGCAGACTTCTCATGAGTTTTACTAATACAACAATGGACCTTATTCTCTTATCCATTTTCTACACTTACGACTTCTCTATGAAATATGGTTGGTTGGCTTTCTCGTTGCCTATTGCGATACTACACTACAAATGCTTCAGGAACTACTAACTAGTGAGGGGCTTTGTTCATTTCAACCCTAGCAATGATTTATAAGAATGGAGAAAAGGCATGGTACCACCAATTGCTTGAGGAGGTGCAACTAGGAGAGAAGTAGCTAGGACGAACTGATACCAAAAGCATCAAGCAAACCATTGTGCTACAATTTTTTGAATCAAGGCAAGAAGTGAATCTTGCCTATATATTGTTTCTCCTTTTAAAAATATATTAGTAGTTATAACTTATATATTAATTAGATCTTGCCCTACCATAGATATTTATTTTCCTTGTTTTCTTGATCATACAAATATAGATTAATCATTAATGTAGAGCTCTCATCTTAATTTTGCTATTTATTTTAAAATGAACCAGATGTCATTAAACTAGGGGCAAAACTTAGACGAAATTCTTTATATCCTGGTCATCAAATTCTCAATCATGCAATTACATTTTTCCAATTGAGTTACATATTAATTAATGGGAGCTATCATGTTAAAAGATAAATTCATAGTTTGAGAACATGATAAAGACATAAAAAAAAACTTGTTCCAAGTTGTATCCTAAAATTAAAATGGAAACAACCTATAGTCCTATATACATACTAACCTCCATAAAAACTTAAACCTTTTCTCACTCCCTTCACAATTACCAAATTACCATCAGTATAATAATCTTTTAAACTACTACAATCTTCTCAACAGACAATTCTTTCATTTATTTTCAACCAACTATTAGAAACTACTCTTAAGGTTAGAACTCATATCTATGCTTGTAGTACATCATTTTTTTCTCTATCTTTTTTACTGTAACTATATATTTTCATATTTTTTGAGCAAGAATTTCATGCATTACAGGATAGTCTCCCTGACATTCATTTTAGTACATAGGAGGTTGCAAGGTTAACATGAGCCTGACTACAATTATGCACGTAATCAGCATAAACAAAAAGCAAAGATTTAAATAGGGTTTTAAAAAAAGGAAACAAATCTCTTCTACCAGTTTTATTTGGAAATGTTCAATATACTTTGAAGACATAACTAATCCAATTACATCAACCTTTATCATTTTCAATTCACATTAGATTTGACCATTTTTTGTATGTTAGTTTTGAAGAATTATGGTCTAACAAGTTAGAGTTACATATATACAAATGCACTTCTTAAATGTTCATTAAAAAATATTTTTTTACTCAGATGTACTTTTAAATAATATATATGTTATATAATAATTTTATAAAAAAATATAAAAGAACAAACATATAAATTTGAAAATAGTATAGTAAATTTAGAAATAAGATTATGAATGTAAATGTAAGTTCACTTTAGTTTGAATTGAATAATTTTTTAAAAAATTAGAGCCAAAATCTGTTCCAATTAAAGCAAAAATAAAAAGTAAAAACCTAATCCAAAGATACCAATTATCATAACAAGTGTCTTGAAACAAAAAAAATAATAATTGAAAAAACACATAAAACGAATTATTTTGATTTATACGAAGATTTTCTGTTAGTAAAAAAAGTACTCCTATTCCCTTATCCTTCTCTCTTCATCTATCTATATTTTGCATCTATTGACTTTCGTTTCTCTTCATTTTATAATATAAAATGGTTAGAAATTCACTTCTTCTAATATTAGGCAAACTTACTTTTTGGTTGCAAATTCCTATTTTTCAGTCTGAATCCACTTTTCTCTTCTTACATTTATAAAGTGGAAATTTTGAATCCACTCAATACCAAACTTTTCATTTCCTTTCACCAATTTTTTTACTTAAAAAATGACAATCTTCACCATTATATTTAGTTCAGTTGCTATTCCTGAACCACTTTCTTGCCTTGATCAATAAATTTTCTGCCCTTAATTTTCCAACACTGGCTTCTCTAGAGCACAAAATCCCAAACATCTTAAATATTTGAGGCTTTTCAAATTTTTATTGCTTCATTTATCGAAAACTAATCTGTGTAACACTTCAATCCTGCCATCAAGGCCTAACTCACATACTTGAGGTGGGGTGGTTAAGGGATAAATATCCCAAGTTAAAGTCATCATAGCAACTTTTGTCCTTAAATTTTGAAATGTGACCTTCCAACTTGCAAACTTTTAAGGCTTCAAATTCCACCATACATTTGTTTTACCTCACTTCCAAGCATGATGCTGATGTCAATTGGGTCAAAATTTTAGGTTAGTTCACTTTTTTAAAAAGAATTATAATCATGAAAAAAAATAAGAAATCAATAAAAGAACACAACGGATGCTTCAACCTAAATACATCTTATAAGGACTAAAGTACCACCACTAAAATGAATGCTTATGGTCTAAGCCTATATACAACGATTTCGAGCAATATACTAGATTAAGAAGATGATTATATAATTAAGAATCAGTACCTTGAAATGATCGAACTCCAAGTTCCATTCTTTTCAAAATCAACTTTAACTTTGATTAATTGTATAATTTCAGTTACAGTTCACTTCGTAAAGCAATTCCCCCCGGGCTTTTGCCTCCAAAATTACTTATGCTGTGTAATAGTCACTACATATTTCGTTGAACAAGTTGTCTAGTTGTAACCCAACTAATTCTCGCATTATGCTTGTATTGCTCCTCAATGTGCATCAATAACATAGTGTTTAATGACTATTTTTTTTCGTGAACTCAGAGTAGATCCTAATAGAGTCAAAGACAACTTTCTTAAAGTATGAAGATCTATTTAAGAGCCTAATCTCTTTCAACATACGTTCTTCCATATATATGAACTTGAAAATCAAATCAACTGACTTTATTTATCTATTGTAAAAATCTATATAGTAGTAAATTAATTTATTTTCCCATCCTTTTTCTCTTCCTACCCCTGCTCCATTAAACCAAATAGTGTCTATAGGTGAATTTTACATTCTTTTCCTCCATTTCAAAAAACCAAGTTTCTATCCCCCACTCATGTGCTTGTTACATCTAACCGAAGATTAGCTTTAGTAATTAGTAAAGTTAGTTCAACTTCATCCTACATCTTTGCAAGTTTAGCATTCTCATCTCAACAATCTTGAGTGCAATCACTCCAATGAATCACACATTGGATAAAAATGGGCAAGTTAAGCAATATAAGGACCCATAAACCTATTAATAGCTTAATGTTTTGAGTTAAGTGTAATGTCAAGTTCATTTATGTGATTTGTTTGTGACTCATTAATAGAGAATTAAGGAAGAGACTAAGCTCTAGTTTACTCACACTAAGGGGGAGATTATTATAGTGAGTGCAAGTATGTGTGAGGTTTAGGGTTAACTGTGATTTCAATTCACTTGTGGGATTTGCTTGTGTCGCATTGGTGGAGATCTATCCATCAAGTGTTTTATCCCAAACAATTGAACACGCACAAAGAAGGTAAATCAAAAGAGTAAATTACATAATTTTTAGTCATGTAAAAATGGAGAAAAAGGAAACCAAAAAGACTTTGGAGGAAGTCATCAAGGAAAATCTCATGATATTTAATATTTTTAAAAGCTTTGCATTTTAATTGTGTTGAATGGTATCAAGTGTGATCCATGAAGGATTGTTGTCATTGAGAAAAGAAAGATATCTTTTAATGACATGTTCTCATGTGCTAAGGTTGATAGGAAAATGTTATAGGAAACTAGGAATCTGTCTAAAACAAAATATCATTTCAGAGACAGGGATTTATGCTAACAAAGTCCTAGGCGCATTTCCTACTGCCCTTTCGTACTACCAAAAAAGTAAACAATGTTCAACAATATAATTCTCCTTCTCCACTGTTTAATTTTCTTTTCTCTACCCCACCCACGCTCCAAGATTTTTCTTGAGATAGTTTAGAGATATCTATATATACATAAATTCCATTGACATCACTTTCCTTAAAGATAGTGTTAATTATACTTGCAATTAAAAATTACGTACATCTATCTCTCTTATTTTATATTTTTTTACACGTTGCCATATATATTTATATTTATAAAAAAATCATATACACTTTTTCTATTTTATGTGTAGACAATACACATAATACTTTTAAAAATAATATAAAGAGGAAAGTGCAGGTTAAGTAGGTGTAATTTTTCAATAAAAAAGAAGCATGTGTAATTAATACTAACTTCAAAAGAAATTAATGTGGCATAAATATCATTAAAAAACGAATATACTATTAGTAATACAATTCTAATCAAATTTTATGTTATATTCTTCATTTGATTTTACCTTTGTACTTACTTTTTTAAAGCTGAATCATTCACTAACTAATAATGATGTGTTCTTTCTGTTCAAATGAATGCTAAAAGGAACTTATGAATTTAATATAATAAATATATATATATATATATTTTCAGGTAAGGACACATTTTATAACATTCATAGATATGTCACCTAGATATTTGCATCAATTTTTCTTAAAATACCCCAAAAAAATTACAGTTATCTATCTTATCTTACACTAGTATTAGTATTATTTATACACGTTAATACATATGCTAGCTGCTTTTAAAAAATTACATATACCTTACCTATTTTAAATTTATATGTGAATCATACACCCACTACTCTTAGCAAGAATAAAATAAGACAAGTGTAAGAGAGTTAGATATAATTTTTTAATAAAAAAGGATGAATATGTTATTAGTAAATAGTAATTAGATTTTGAAAAAAAGTTAGTGTATTTTTCCTTCAGAAACAAAATCTAAATGTGGCATAGTATAATATATTTTAACTTTTTCACTTTAGTTTATAACTAGTAATTAATTAAGTATTGTAGAGTGTATATAGTTTGAGAATCCGGTTGGTTATATGGCTGGAAGAGTCAAGTTGTGCGACGTGCATGGACCTTTGAGAACATGAAAAAGTTCTCAAAAAGATCCTAATGTATGGTTTTTGTTATCCAATTCCAAATAAGCTAGCAACTATGCTTATAGTAAATTATACTAGTTGGCCTGCCTCACAGAAGCTGACAATGCGCCGATTAGAATCATGTCATGTCATGTGCAGGTTGGGGAGTGATGAAATATATTGAATTGGGATCTTAAAGCCATATATTTTGGTTTTGGCATTGGCACACACAAAAGTGATAAACCTACACATGGTGTGTGTTTGCCACAAGAAAAGCTTACACTTGGCAGGGACTCGCCGATGCCAGAGAGAAAGGGAACCAAGGACAAGGAGAGAACAAAAAAGGAGACAAGCAGTGGAAAACCCTATTCACGCAAATCCATGCAGCATGACTCAACTATAAGACAAAAAATAAACAGATAGCTATCCCATAAAACTATGCTCAGTGCCCAACTTGTTTATGCTTACCAAGAAAGCAAGCCGCTCGTGGTATTGCACAATGCACACTCACTCTACACATCAATCCATGACCATCCTCTTTCAAATTCAATAAATAAATAACCACACACACACATTCTCTCTCTCATACACACATTTTTTCTATTTATTATCCTCCCACGTTTACCTAGGGCAAAGCACAAGCCTAAGGGAAAAAATTGACAGCAAATTAAATTTAAAAAGTAAAATAGTTAACATTATTCAATCACAAATTAATATATATATATAATAAATTTGTTAATTTATATAAAAATTGTTTAAAAAATCATATTAATAAGAAAACTTTTATTAATTCACAATGTAAAAAATTTCACAGACAATGCACAACTATGTATCAAGCACAAACAATAACAGAAGGAAAAAGAAAATGACAGCAAAGTATCTATATACCAAACATAAACAATAACAGAATAGAAAATGACAAGGCTAACATAAAAAGATAAAGAAAGTTTTATTTTTGTCTTACCAGGAAGAAAAGTGGTGTTCCTCGGGGGAACTTAATTAGTTCTTTCCCTTCCCCTTGTGGTCAGAATGCCTTGTTCCATCGCCATAGCAAAGTTGCAAGCGGCCATCAAAGACAGGTGAGAACTGAAGGTGGTGATGGTTGTTGCTGTTATTGTTGTTGTTGTTGTCCATGGTTGGAGGAGCAGAAGAAGGAGCAGCAGCTCCAATAAAGAAAGGTAGGTTGGACGATCCGTCTAAAGGTTGAAACCTCTGGAGGTGATGAGGCAAAAACGAGGAAGACGGAGAATTGGACTGAAGGGTCCCCCTATTGTTGTAACCAGCAAGGCCCGTAGATGTAGAGATGCTGAAGTTGAGGTTGTAGTTGTTGTTGTTGTCACCCCCGTTGGGTTGATGAGAAGCAGAAGCAGCAGAAGAAGAAGATGTAACCACATTATGAGCTGGCATGTTGTTGAGGTGGTCTGGCATGAAGGAAAAATGCTGCAGCTGCTCTGAGTGGTTTTCTCCACTGAATGGTGAGATTGGAAGGGAATGTGCATGTCCTAGTTGGAAATGTGCTGAAGATTGGTGTTGGTGTTGTTGATTTCTTGCAGATGATGAAGAAGGTCCTACCAAGAGGCCTGTGCTGAAGTAGTCCATAGGTGTCACTGTTTGAGACCAATGATGCTGTTGTTGTTGTTGCCTTCCCTTGTTGAATAGATTAGTCTCATGATCATGACCATCATGGATCTGATGAACTGATGATCCATTAGGACTTGTTGTTGTTGTGGTGGTGGTGGTGTTGGGGTTAACTGTTACAGTGCTCCCAATACCACCAGTGAGAAGCTCAGTGAAGGAAGCAGTGTGAGACATGTGGTTGTTGTTGTTGTTGTTCACATGGTGATGATGGTGGTAATGTGCAATGCTAGACTCACTCTCTTTCTCTTTCTCCTTCTCCTTATCCTTCTCTTTCTCTTTTGCAGCTCTCTCCCTAGCCCTCTCCCTTGCCTTAACACGGTTCACACGAATCTCAGACCTTGAGAGGGACAAGCCTGAGCCCTTGCTTGTCTCGGAAGTGCTGCTGCAAGCAGACCTGGAGAGAGAAAGATTCTGGCTTTGGTTTTGGTGGTAACTTGTGTCTCCATCAGCATCATCAAAGTGGCCTTGTTGTATTTGTTGTTGTTGTTGACCACCACCACTAGTAGGCCTTTTCTCATCACTTAGCTGCTTAGGGGTATCAGGGAAAGGGTTGTTGAGAGAAGGAAGCTCAGAGATAGCTTCTGAAGCAGCTTTGATTAACCACTCAACAGCTTTGCTAGGTTGGTCGTAACCCAAGCGATCTTGAAGGTCATAGAACTGAATAGCTGTGGTCACAGAGAGCCTAACCCTTCTGTCTCTTAACCCTTTTGAGGTCATCACTTTGCTGTGCCTGTCTTTGCCACCAGATGCTCGAGACACCCTTATGATTCTAGAAGAGTGGTGCCAACTACTTTGGTGGAAGTGGTTTGTGCTAGCGTCACTTCCTCCACCTCCTCCACCACCACCAACACCAACACCTTTTCTAATTCTTAGGTCACCACCCTCTTCTTCCTCCTCTTGGTATTGGTCACTACTCCTACCATTTCCAACTCTTGGGAACTTACATGCTTGAATCTCATCCTCCTCCATATCACAGTCACGCCTCTTTTCCAAGCTACACACCCCCACTTGGTCTTCTTCTTCTCTTATCTTCACGGGAAGTACTAGAGAGAGAGAGAGAGAAGAAAAATAGAGTCAAAGGAAGAGAGTAGTGCACACAGAAGAAGGTGGGGTTGTTGTTGTTGTTGCTATGTGCTTTGCATTGATGACTATGATTCAGAATCAGAGAGAGTACTTTGGCCGTGTAGTGATAAAAAGGCCTTTTATTTACGCACCGATAAATCGCGGTCCGAGTCAGAAGCCCCCCATGTTAAAGCTTTTTTTTCTCAATCGCAGAAAGAAAAAAAAGAAAAGAAAAGCCCTTTCAAAAGCAAAAGACTGAGTAGGTCTCAGAGCCTCAGCCTCACCCCCTCCTGCAAACCAAAAGCAAACACCACACCCTCAAGGCCTCAACACCCAATAATAAATAAATAAAAATAAAATAAAAATTATTATTATCACCATCCCAAAAACAAGAGAAGTTTATTTATTTTTGTACTTATTTATAAAAATAAAATAAAGCTATCAGAACATTCTCAGGTTCACTTATTACACAGCAGATAGGATCTGAGTCTGACCATGTTGCTTAACACAACACCTTAAAAATAGTATAAGCCTAAATCTTTTATTAAAAATAAATAAAAACCATGAACTTTAGGAGAAGGTATAATACAAATTATGCTTGGAAACTCATGGATATGGATATATATATATATATATGTGTGTGTGTGTGTGTGTGTGTATGTACCTACCTTTGATCCAAATGTTTGCGCTTTGTTTTTAAGCTAAAGCAGCAAATTTTGCAAATGGGTCGCGGATCTGCGCCAAACCCCTTTTGGCTTCAGCTTGTGTTTGTTTGTTTATAGTTTTTTCCTGGCCTTGAAAATAGCAGACATATTCAAATCTCATTAGAAGCCACACACGCCACGAGAAGGGTTGTTCAGTATTAAGGCATAGTAGTAGTTTGGAAAATTACAATTATTATTATCTTTAACATAAATTAAAGAAGGTTGAGAGGCTTGGTTACTTTGAACATTGTTGGATCGGGTTTTGCGGAAGGTTTCAAGGTCTGGAGCATAGAAAGGGAAAAGAAACAAAGCTTGTTGTTAGTTGTTCTCCCCACACCTCACAGATCTGTGAACCTGGAGTTCCATTAATGGGAAAAAAAAACAAAAAGGGTAAATGAGATGAAATTCAGAACCTGCAAATATCAGCTCATTCAAACACATTATTGCATTTTCAGATCAGTTCCACCATTTTGTCAACAACAAAAATTAACCTTCCATTATGTGGATTTGAAAGAAACTCAGAATCATTAATTAAAACAAAATAAAGAGGAAGAAAAAAAAAAAGGTAGCTTTGGAGGGAAAAGAGACCTTTGCTGTGTTATTTCAGGAATTGTTGAATTTTCCAAATGGTCATGCTTGCTTCTCAAGTGTACCTTAAAATGCAAAAAAAAAAAAAAAAAAAAAAAAAAAAAAAAAAAAAAAAAAAAAAAAAAAAGTTCAGATTTTTTTTTTTTTGCTTTTCCTTTATCTGAAACAAAGGAGTTTGTGTCCAAGACGAGACCTTAAATCCAAGACCAAAGCTTAGAAGCATGTTTTGGAGCTGAATTTTGAGCTAGGTTCACACTTACACTTCCTTTTTTCTCTCTCTGCACATGGAAACATAAAACTGCTGTTATAGAGTGAGTGAGAGAGAGATGAGAGACAAGAGAATGTTCTTAAGGGGTTGTTTGGGTGGTGAAAACTAAAGAGAGAGAAAAAAAAAAACAGAATAAGAAAGTGAAGGAAAATTGAGGGTATGCCAAACAACAAACAAGTACAAGGTTGAACCTCGACTCAAACTGGCTTAAGCTGAAACATGAAGTGAAAGAAGAAGAACATGGAATGGAAGAAGATATTGTCCACACTTTATGTATAGCTTCGCTACTTCCATCTTTGTCCCTGCTTTCTCCTCCATTTTACTCATTTACCTCACTCCACATTCATTATTCTCATTAATATAGCATTAATTTATATATTAATATTAATTATTAATTCAATACAATAAAAACAATAAATAATGAAGTCAATATTAAAATCTGTTTCATTTGAATGATTTTTTATTCTTATTCAAGGAATTCTTTACATTTTTTCTTCTCACCAGATTTGTGTTTTGGTTGATATAGGATTATTTATTACTAGTATTTTTATAATTATTGTTTCTTCTTTTTCATTTGTTTCTCCCTTTAGGGCCCTTTGTCATGTGCCATAGGGCTTCTTTTAAAGTGGGTGACCTTTCTTTGTTCTTGTGAAATGCTATCAATTATTTATTTATTTATTTCTTTGGGTATGATTATAAATATAATAATATGTAGTGCTATTGTTTATGTCTATATTTGAAAATAAGTTAGATGAATACATTATTAATCCTCCAATTATTTAAGAGTTTATTTAAAAAGTGTTGTTCTTTTGTCAAATGCTTCCTGCAATTCCTTAGAATTAGATAGGTTGTGTTTAAAAGCTGTAACGAAACCTAGCGACCCAAGTCACCCAAGGAGGGGACCCAAAACAGAAAATGATTATAGGGTTTATGAAATTCAAGTAAAATAAAAGTCCATTTATGTTCGTACAACTTCCCTTTCCTTCAATCCAAGGTCAATTAATTTCAAATTCAAACAATCAGCGACAGCAAAGATAGGAACACAAAAGGCTGCGGTATATTATAAAAAAAAATACTCTTATTCTTTATAAAAAAGAAAAGGCTATTATTATTATTATTAAATTGGAAACTAAATATTGTTCTAATAAAAAATGAGATAATTTAGGGGTATATATTTGAAAAGTAATACCATTTTAACGAAAAATGAGCGAAATTGGATGAAATAGTGTAAAGAAACTAGCAGCGGATCCAAAGAGTAGTTTCTTTTTTTTTTTTTTTGGGGGGGGGGGTTATCCCTAAAAATATAATTTTTATTTTAATTCTTATAAAAATTTATCTAAGTTTAGTCTTTATATATCGATGTGATTTTAGTTCCTCGTCAAAGATTAAAATACATATTTTTGTAGTTTTTAAATATTAAATCAAATTTCCTTCAAAAAAAAAAATCACGAAGAGTAAGCACTCTCTATTAATAATATCACACACATCTTAACAAATTATTTTGCATTTTTTACTATTTATTGCATTACTTTTTTATTTTATACCGTAAGGTTATTCTTTTCCCCCAACCTGCATCTCTCTTCTACATTCACTCTTTTCCCACTTTCCCTAAAGTTAATGTTGGTGAGGATCTTTCACTGAGTTTTGAATTCCAAATAACTTGGGCGCATTTTTTTTCTGATTGTAAATTTGTAATGGTTTTTAATACAAGATGCAGTTGACTAATTAGTGTGCTAATGCACACAATTTTGCTGGTGTTATTCTGTAAAGAAGCATCTTAAACTGTAAAACTAACTTAATATAATCTCATTAGAATTACTCTAAAATGGAAATAAATATATAAAACTTCGTGATTTTAAGAATCCAAAGAAAATAAACACTCCTAGTCTAGTAACCTAGCCTGACCGCAAAAAATTGAATAACCCATTTCATTTTATAGGTTCCAAATTTAAATTCTTAACCCCGTAAAAAAGAGGGTCTTATCTCACTTTTCTTCTAAAATTATGTGTTTTTCATTAAATTAAACTCACATTATTAATATGAATTTTGGTCTCATACAACATGTTTTCCCCAAACTTTCAATATGGCCCCTTATTGGACAAGCCTGAGTTTACGGTTTTCAGTGTAACAAGAGAAAATTTGAAGGCACTACTTTGGTGACCACAAGCCTCAACTAAATACTTATTAATTTAATTATATTATCCTCTCATGTAAAACATTCTAACTCCATCCCAAATATGCGTCACATTTAGAAGAATTTTTTTTTTCAATAAGTATCACATTTTGTATTTTTAATGTAATATCAATTATTCTTTTTCACCAATATTTTTAATAAATATTACTTTAATTTTGAATATTCTAGTTTTATAAAACTATTATTTTTTATCTATTTATTAATTTTTATTGATGTGTGTAAAATAAAATATGATGACACTTATTTTAGAATAGAAAGAGTGATAAATAAATAAAAATAATAAAAATTCTACAAAATTAATCTTATCATTATTAATTTTTTTAATTTTTATTATCCATATCATTAATATTACAAGATATATAAATGAAAATTGTAATTAATATTATATTAAAAAATTAAAATAATAATAATTTTAAGATAATTTTTTTTCTTATACCATAATTATTTTAACAACAAATATTTTTCAAGTAAACAAAACGTCAAATGTGGTAATTTCAACCGTTGACATCCGTTTCCCTCACACATCTAAATATGACTACTGTCCTTTAGTAAATAGGTCGTCTATTTACAAAATCTGCAGCTGCTAGCAAGAAGCCAAAGTGTATTTGAATTGTGAAACAGCTAAGATGGGTTTCATGATCATCATGAATTTTACAGTATGTTTGGATGTTCCGTCGTAGTCTTTATTTAAATCTTAATTTTGGAAATAATAATAATAATTTTATTTTAAAATGATTTTAAAGTAAAATCATTTACATTGTATTTTAATTTTATTTCAAGTCTATTGTAGTTTAAAAATGACTTTGAAAGTTGTTGTAGCTCGTATGCTAACTTGAGTTTTCTCATATATACTTTTTGTTTCTATTTCAAAACAATTTTACTCTCAGTCAAGTCAACGTTAAGGAACTAAAGGATATATTAGTTGCATATGTGTGACCTGAGTTCTCCTCTTAGTATCAATACTCTAACTTCAAGATTATTACATTGTTAGGCTTATTATGTTCAATATAATTTTTATTTTGACTCTCAAGAGCCTTTATAATTTTGTCCGTAACACTCTGTTTGATTGTGAGAACTGAATGGGAGGGTATGAAAATGAATAAATGAGAAAATAAAAGAAATAGATGAAAATTAGGGTGAAAATAAAAGTTATTTAGTTTAATGGAAAAAAAACTAAAGAATATTTGCATTAAAGTTATTTGATAGGTAAGAAAACAAATCAATATTAACATTATTAATTTTTTTAATATATATATATAATTATGTGTTTCACTTAATCAAATATATAGAGAGGGGGGAAGGATCAAGTTATACCAAAAATAATTTTTAAAAAATTATTATTCATCTTCACAATTCATTTTTAAAAAATTTAATGGTTGTAACGAATGATTAATTGACTATGTATGCACGAATAAAAGTAATAAACATCACAAAAATACAATCAGTTATCAACTGCAATAATCAATTATTGATGGTAAAAATACACGTTTCTCTGTTTATTTCTTTCCAATGATGTGGAAAAAAAATAAAATTACGTGAGCCCGCACCTTTTTTAAAAATATCCTTGATAATTTGAGGATAACAAATGAATCGAATTCATACATATCCGTATCTTTAGTCATTTTTCATTTCTCTTCTGTGATGTTTCTACGCTATCAAACAAATCGATCATAAAAGACTCATTCAAAGGTTACGAAAAAAGAACATTTATAAATTATCATTAACATGAAAACTTAAACAATGTAAGATTTTTTGGTATATCTAACTAAAAAAAATAATTTATAATAAAATTTGAAGTATAATATTTTCATTTCAACATAAAAGTTTGATCTTTTCACTTTTACTCAAATGTAATTTTATATCAAATGGGTGTGGCGATGCTCCTACTAATGTTGCGCATCAATTGGAGGTTATAGTTGTCATGTATAAACAAAGTCCAGTTTTTCTAAGTCCTTTGTTGTTTGCTGATGTTGTAGGAGTGACTACTCCTCATTTTATTTATCTTTTACTGCTCTTGTTTTTTTCTTATTGTCGGATTTTTGACAAATTTTTATTTTTATTTATCTATAGTTTATAAAGTTTAACATCACATTAATTAATATTTTATTAATTATACTCTCACTTATCTCATAATCTTTAATTGTGGAATGAAAAGAGAAAGAAGTAAAAATAAGATACTTTACAACTATTTTATTAAAATTAAAAAAATTATTATATTTTTTGGTTTTTATGTATTAACCTTAAAAGAAAGATAAAAGGAAAAAGTAACCCAGAAAGTATGAGCTTAGGCCCCTTTAATAAAACAACAACAACGTAATGTTTAATATCAAACTTGATATTGCCATCGTCCAACTATACAGTTTTTTCCTTTAAAATCCCGATTGCAAATAACTAACACGCGATTGGGGAGGTCAAACTTTTACCTAAATATGCATTAATTTCATTAGCCCCGCACATTACAACATAACTATAGCCTATAGGCTATAGGTACTACACGTAGTCTAGGGCCATTAAAAAAAAAAAAAAAAAAAAAAAGCACGACACTAAACATAGGTGTGCCTACCAAGGCTGCCAACTTTGTAGTTTCAGGTAGTGCGTGGGGTTTAATGAGGAGATTAGGAACATGGTTTCTTGCAATAAATTTGCAGCGAATATGTGAATCTGAATAATGATCTTGGTCTAAAAGTTCACACTTATTCGAATTTTTGTAACAAGGGTTTCAATCTCTCCCCTTCTGTTTCCTTTGATAACTTTTTTTAAGGAAAATAATTGGAACTTTTTTGTTTTCTGTTTTACTTTATGACCCCTTTACTTTATTCATTGGAGATGTAAAATAGATATATATATATATATGTGTGTGTGTATGTAAATATTTAAAAAGCAAGCACACGTAAGGAAAATACAAAATTCACCTTGCTAATAATTAATGGTTATAGTGGAAGAAGGTGATGAAGACAGAGAGCATGATGGAGAATGGGAATGGAGAGGGACAGTGCTAATAATGGGAGTCAATGCACCTTGAGGTGATGAGTATTTTTATTGATTCATAAAAAACAACTAAAAGACTTAACCTTTAATCAAAACAAATTTTAATGAGTGAGACCCCCTTGTAGTGCAGCTCTAGACATGGATGTTTGGTGTTGGAAATCTATTGTAATGGACCGAAGTTGAAAACTTTAACATATGATTGAAGATTCATTAACCTAAGTGAGGTTTACATGCAGTCATGCAGACCTTAAAATCTTAATAAGAAAAATCAAGTTTTATGCAAAACAGTGACTAACAGTATTTATACACTTAATACTGCAGACACAACGTTGTGCGTGCTTCGCGTACTTGAGAGCGGATTTGGCGTTGTTGGAGGCTTTGAACTTGGACTCTGCAATGGCCTTGAGGCGCAACGCTTCGGATTATTGTTCTGGGTTTGTGGGTGGTGCCATTAAATGCTATTAGAGAATGGAAGTGAATTGCATGGAGTTTGCTTCGTGGCCTTGGAAACATCCTCAAATCCAAAACCAAGAAAAGGGAAATTTGCCACCCTATTTCCGATAACTGCTTCTAAAATAGGTATTCCAGAATAAGGTTTCTGAATTACCTATATACACTTCTGGAATGACCATTTCTTAATAAAGGGAATATAGTATGGAAATTTTAATGCATTTGTGGGTACAGGAATAAAAAATGGGATGAAGAAAGCAATTTCCCTCCAAGTGAATTCTCTTGCTTTGCCTTGTGTTTGGGTCAGCGCTACGTTGAAGCCTAATTTCCTTAAATCAAAAGGCCGAAAAGACAAACAAAGAGGGCTAGACAAAGGCACAAGCCCAAAATCAATAAGGCTGTAGTATTTAGAGTGATGCTTACTACACCAACACTTTTTCTTATACACCCAGCAAACCTTCAATATTCCAAGAATGTCCTTCATTTTTCTGTTGGTTAAAACAAATACACCTAGCACTTTTCTTCATTTTCGTTGCCTGGCTCATTGTCATTCATTCTTCAGCTGCGGTTTTTCATCTTCGATTGGTGCTGTTGTTTTGGTGGTGGCGGAGGTAGTCGTCATTCGTGGTGGTTGGTTGGTTTGGGTTCGTCGGAGGTACGTTCCTACACCCAGCATTGTGATAATCCATAAGAGTCATACGGATTGACAATCCGTTTGACCTTTACGGATTGTCAATCCTATGATTTTTTTTTAATTTTTGTTTAAAAGGGTTTTTTCTATTTTAAATATTTTTTAATTTATGTATTTGTAAAGTATGTCTAATTTGTTGTATTCCAAGAAATGTATTTGTTATTGAATTTGTATTAGTCCTTTGAATAAATGTATTGATGAATATTGAATATGTATGTAGTTTGTTAATGAGCATTTATTTTTAAATTGTTTGTTAAGATGGACAACGATGACTGGATGTATGACAGTATTATGTCTGAAGAAATTAATATGACTGAAGACAACAAAGATGTACCTTCTGCGTTTGAAAATAACAAGTGTTCAATTGATTATTTTGATGCCTTCCATACTTAATAGTACTTACAAATTTAAAAAAAAATGTTACCACTACACTAAAGACAATAAACTTATTTTTCACAAAATAACCCTTTGTTCACATCTGAAATTCATACACATTACACAATAATTGACATTTTTTTAAACCAAATTATCACATTTTCAAAATAAAAATCATCTAACCCTTACGGATTGGCAATCCGTAAGTCTCATACAGATTGACAATCTGTATGAGGCTTATGGATTGTCAATCCATAAGGTTCATACGGATTGAAAATCCTTATCCTCATACGGATTGCCAATTCGTAAGAAGTTAACGGATTGTCAATCCGTATTACCAATCTGGATGACCAATCTGTATAAACGTTACGGATTTTCAATCTTTTTCGTCTTACGGATTGCCAATCATACGAGGCTTTCCATATTTTCCAATCCGCTTGGCCTTACAGATTGTCAATCCGTATCCATGAACGCCCAATTTTTTTCCCAATCAAGCTAAACGACGTTGTCATAAATCAAAGCAACAACTTATGTGGACGACAACGGCGGAAATTAAATGGATCAACGCAAGCAAGAACGCTCAACAATCATTACCTTAATGGAAACAACTAGCCTGCGCGCGGAGGAGACGAACGACACAATGGAATGATAGCGAAGAAAGAAGAAAGGCAGTCTTAATGGTGTTTGGGAAAAAATAATCACTATCCCTACTTAACCATTTTTAGCATGGGCGTTTTCGGTATTTAACTATTCAGAGCTGGGTGTATAAGAAACAACACTAGTGTAGGAATCATAACTCTAGTATTTATCGCATCCTTAGCTACCTTGGAGGCTTTAGGCTAGAAAATTGGGCTTGAACTGTTTCTTGCTCGGGTTTTGAATCCTACACTCATAAAGTGTATTCTGCACCTCCCTTTTCTTTCTGAAAAGTATTTGATACATTTCCCTTTCCCAATAGTCATTGTGAAAGTGTAAATTATGCTTAAGGAACAGTCATTCTGGAACACAAATTGATTTCTAGAATAGGCTTTCTGGAAACCATAAATCATACTTTTGAATTAGGGATTTCATTAAACGCTTTTAACATTTTGCATTGCCATCAATACAAAGTCAATAAACATATGCCTAGAATAGGAATTCTAGAAGCGTATTTTATGTATTCCAAAACGGTTATTCTAGAAGCCAATATGTGTTCCAAAATAGTCATTTTGTAAGTACAAATTGGGCTTTCGAAATACTTATTCTAGATATAGTTCTCATTATTCTTTTCCGGAATAGGTGGTTCATAAATTAAAAAGTTTCACAAAAAAGGGGAGAAGATGACACACCTGCACGTGGACTACCTCGCCGGAGTTGTACAGCTGCCTGTGTAGTACGCTTTTATTGCCTCTCTCGAGAAGAGAATCATTGTGTACGACAAAGAGACGGTGAGGAAGCTCGTGGAGTTGAACGTAAAGGAGGAAGAACCTTGTGGAGTTCAATGCTGAGGAGGAAGAAGAAGGTATAATCTAAAAATAATAATTTGAGATTGTTTTAAAATTGAGAGTTACATGATGCAAAAAGGGAAATATAGGATATAAACGCCTTCTTATCGTTGGAAAATCGAGGGGGTAAATATCGGAGAGATTTATACCAATGGATCATGAGTAACCATATACGTGAACTAGACACCATATTTTAACCTAAAACCTTAAGGCTCATGTTTATGAGTTTTCTCCTCACTTATACGGTGTTCAACTTTTCTATTTCTATCCGATGTGAGACTTTACCTTACACTTGTACTCCAACAATCTCCCCGTCGAGTGTGTGTCTCTCTCTCTCACATGGTAGCCTTCCACTTGAGCGAAAGTCATTATCATTCACAAGTATTTCATGGTGGTCATTAGAGTACATATGCTCTAGTATCTTGTACCGCCACAACACTTGCATGACTTGTTGTCTGGTCTTTATGTATGGACTCACCTGCCAGGAAGACTTTCGATACAACGAATTTCCATGTCTATGGATCCATTGCCGCCATCTTTACTCGTCCGAGCCGGTCACCAAGTCGAACCATCGACTCTGATACCAATTGTTGGAAAATCAAGCAATCACACAACAATCGAGATAGGAGAAATAGAAAAAGGAGAAGAAGAACACCATATAAGTGAGGAGTAAATCCATAAACCTGAGCATTAAAATTTTGGGTTAAGATGTGTTGTCTAGTTCACTTATATGTCATTCATGAGTCATGACCCATTGATGTAAATCTCTCTTATATTTATCCCCTCAATTTTTCAACAATTTCGATATTTATCTCCCTCAATTTCCCAACATTATTTAATGGAGGTTTATTTTAAATGACCTTTTTTTTATTTTGATATCAAATACTATCAATGAATGATATTTTTTTTTAAATTAAATAAAATTGATGCAATTAAAAAAATTTAACTGATTTTCTTAATTAATATATATTTTTTAATCTCGAAAGAAATGTTTATTAGAAATTAAATATTCAAAAATTATAAAAAAAACTGACTGCATTCATAGATTTAGTGTATCTGTGTTGACTGGTTCGGATTTCAGAGAATCAAACAAGATATGTAAAAATTGGTGACCACGTGCCAGCCATCGTCGGTTTAAAATTCCACATTTGCATTATGTCATTTTCAAAGACCATTAATGTTGGTGCAGCCGTGCAGCTTTAATATAATAGGTTAAAATAAATATTAAAATATGTTTTTGTTTCTTATAAAAATATTTGAAATACGTTCTGATAAAATTTCAGTATATATTTTATGTTCTCATAAAATGAAACTTTTTTATTTAAAAAAGAATCGGATATTTGAACCTTTTATTTTTTTCAGTGGTTATATATATGCATAACTAATATTAAAAAAAGCCACATTTATATTGATTAAATACATAATCAATATAAAAAATCATCATCTCCAATATACTTAAACCCATCTTCTGATAAAAAAATTGACATTTTTAATTTTGAAAAAAAATATAGAAAATTTTAATTATTTGTATATTTATGAACAAAAAATTCAAATTTTAACTTATAATAAACTTATTTCTTCAGACAAGTCAAATGAAAAAACAATAAATATTACGATTTTTTTAATAAAAAAACAATAGTCTATGACAACCAAATTTCATGATGTGACAGAGACATTGAATGCATAAGTTCTTTTAGGTACTTGAATGCATATAAGTTGACGTAGAATAAGATTGAGAACCACTATTATTAAAATAGAAAAATGAAAATTTTCCATTAAAAATTATAAATACCTTAGAGAACTGACGAACAACGGAACAAGCAAGCAATTCGCCATACGTATAGCGTATGACTTACTGGCGAATTTAGGAAATAAAAATGACCTTCAGGAATGGAGTTCAATTACTCAAATATTAACATCTAATCTAAGAACAATTTAAAAAAATTGATTCAATATAAAAATTTCAAATTAAAAAAATGCTTCATGTTTTAACGCTCAAATTTTCTATTTAGAATAAACCAGGTAAATCCTAATTCATGTTCCATCCCTCAAAATCATACCCGTTCATTTAGAAAACAAAAACTGAAATGGAGCAAAGATTCACGCAGTTGATTGACTTTTAAATTTAACGGAGAAATTAATAACTAGGGTTAATGTATACGTACATTTTTTTTTTAATTTCTACAATGACAATGAAACTAAAATTCAATGGATCCTAATAAATTTATAGACAAAAAATAGATATTAAATGAATATAAATCTCTTTAGAAGATAGACCAAAATTATTTAATAGTTTTTTTCTTTCTTGATAAACGAAGATAGAAATAAATGAATGTTTTTTTGTTTATTTTATAAATTAGAATATAAACCAAGATTATTTAATAAAATTTCTTTAATAATAAGCATATGTTAAATGAAAAATATAAGATTTATGGAAAATATAATAATAACAAAAGAATAAATAATAATATGGATGGTTGACAGAATTTAAGATTGAGATACTTGAGAGAAATAAATCTCGAATTTTAAATATGTTTAAACATGTTTAGTTTTTTTTATCAGGCAAAAGCTAAACATGTTTCGTTTTTATAAATATGGTATATATATATATATATATACACATATTTATTAGTTAGAATTTGCGTATGGCTTTTTATAAAGAAAATTATATTCGTACTCTTGTATTTTTTTTTTAAATTGCACTCAATACTTCTCTTTTTCTATACATTATTTTTACCCTTTTCTGTAAACGTATATAACTAATGTTAAATAAAATATCTGAGCAGATAAAATTGTTCATTAAAATAAATTACACTAGCATCTTCTATATTTTTCTCAAATTGCACTGACTTTGACGGACGCACTAATGCTGTTGATGTCACTGGCCTCGACGACACCAATGTTCAGGGAACCAGACGCAACGGTGATGGTGGTCGAAGTTATGGCAGATGATGAGGAGGTGATGAAGGTGGATATGACGGTGGCGGCTACGGTGGAGGTGGTGGTGATTACTCCGGTAAGAGTGGGTGCGCTGAGACATCGTGTTGATGGACGAGAATGACTATGAAAAGGAAGAGATAATTCTGTCGTGGGATAAGGAGAAGGGGGAGAAGAAGGTGGTGGTGGTAAGTGAAGAGGTGTTGTTGAAGAAGATGATGGTTTGTGAACCCAATATGTGATTTTGAGGAAGAAGATGAAGGTATTTTAGACATAAATTTTCATTAAAAGTTATGTGACCATCATGTGCCTACTTTTTGTTAGATTATTAAACGGTGTTTAAGAGGAAGACTGGATGTAATATGAACTAAACAATTAAGAGATTTTTTTGTATGGTGCAAAAAAATAGAACACTTTCTTACATGAGAAATAAGAATAATTAATAACAACCATTTGATTATGATTAAATATATTAGACATATGGGATTAAAATATTTTATAATTAAAATTAAAATCTAATATAACCATTAATTTCCTAAAAGATCTATCAAATAAATTGCATCCTATAATATCTCAATTATCATTAACCCATTACCATCACCATGACCATCGCCAAACCATTGACATGATTGTCATTGTCATCATTGCTTGCTACCACCACATCCGTTGTCATGACCATCGTCATCACTGTCTCATCTTGATATGGTATTATATTTATAATATCAATTTATCACGGATGAATCAAGACTTAAGAGAAGACATTACAAAAGTAAGTTCACAAATAAAAAATAAGTTTGCAATAACAACTTGCCTCCTCTTGAGTCTTTACGTCTCTATGATAAGTTGACGTTATAAATATAATCATAATTATAATACATTATAATAAATATTTACAATATCAAATCTAGAAATTCCCAGTCTGGTGCATGTATCTTGTTACTAATGTCAACTAATTAGGATAAAAATGTAAGTTGTTAAAATAAGGACGTATTTGTAAGTAATTTTAGTCCATATGTTCGCTAATATAAATTTTGTGACATTTTCGTTCTTGTGTGTCATATAAGTGAGTTTCCTAATATTAACGGACAAACTTTATTGTGAAACAAATTTGTCTCACTTTTTACTCTTTTAGGAACTAAATTTTATCTTTTCATCTTTCAGAGATAAAATTGTGAGTGTAATACACTTTCAGGAATAAAAATAATTATTTATACTAAAAATTTCAAATACCTAAACTTAAATCGCATGGGATATATGATTTTTTTTTTTATCTTAACCCTATGATCTATAAACAAAAATAGGTTCTAACTAATTCATTGTTCGATCAAAAGACAATAAAATTTAATAAAAAATTATTTTCAGTAATAATCAAACTCAAATAATTCAATCTTAATTTTAATCCATTAATCATTTATCTCTCACCAATACCTCAATTTATATTTCTACAAAGTAGCGGTGGGACATGGAAGGAAAATAGCAACACTAATAATTATTTATTTATGAACAAAAGGACAGTAAGATTTTTTATAATAATTTTCAATCGAAGGCCGTAAGCTATGACGTACGATAGTTTAAATGTTATTTATATTTAAGAGAAAGAGACACATACCTTATAGTCAGCACTGACCACTGAGTACACACCACCAACCATTGATTATTGATTGAGGCCGAGTTGGATCGAGTCGTCATCACGCTTCTGTTACTCTCATTTTCTTTCTTTCTTGAAGGCCTTATTTGACATCAACGCTCGCAAAGTTTGTGAGACTTCGTTCTTAATTTTTTTTTTATTTGTTTTTCATTTGTCACTCGCTCGCTCTTTTTTTCTCCGCCACACCTCGCTGCAGTGCACCTGGATTTGGTAATTAGATTCCCTTTCTCTCTTTCTTAACCTTATCTTCGAATATTCCTTGTTTTCTTCTCCAAACCTTTTTTTAACGTCTTTTCTTTCAGACTTTTTCTCCTTATTTTCTGTTGCTACTTCTCAGCTCTTCTCCACATGGTTCTTGCTTTCCTTCGCCTTTCGTGACGTGCAATCCATGTTGTTCACCTTTCTTCTTGTTAATCTATTCTTTTTAATATTCTATATATGCTGTTTTTTTTTTCTGTTGACTTGAGTAATAAAATAAATTTAAAGACTGAAAGACAGGAATGGATTTTGATTTTTGATCGCAACAGTCTAATCTAATCTAATGTATTATAAATATAGAAGTGGACAGAGTGTATGTAATATGTATGCAAGGAAATTGTGGTTTTCATTTTCATTTCTCTCCCCTTACATTGCTAGCTTGTTCATTCATTATTTTCATTCTGTCATGAGTTTTACACCTCAGTTCCTTAGGATGGATGAGGCTTCTCTTAAAAAAGGTTCAAATAGAGATTAGAAATAGTGGCAGTTCGGTTGTTTGAATATTTTCTAGGAGACTACATAAGTAGGTGGGGAAATAGGTGAATGGTGATATGTGAATGCTTGTAGTTGATTTTCATCATTATCTACTCATTTTAGGTTAGTATGCTGAAGCTGCTAACTCTGGATGCTTATTGGTTTTTTTAGGTTCATCATTAGAAGAGTGAAGAGGGGAGCGACGTTGTGCTGATGTGTTTTGCTTAAAACTTATTCAATAAAGCAGTTGATAAAAATGACTTTTGAGCCATTGGATTGGTATTGTCGCCCAGTTGCAAATGGAGTATGGACAAGATCAGTGGAGAATGCCTTTGGTGCTTACACTCCTTGTGCGGTTGACTCTCTGGTCATCTCCGTTTCTAATTTGATACTTCTCAGCCTGTGCATTTACCGCATATGGTTGATTAAGAAGGACTTCACAGTCAAGAGGTTCCGTTTAAGGTCAAACCTTTACAATTATATTCTCGGATTGTTAGCTTTATACTGTGTGGCAGAGCCATTATACAGATTGATCATGGGAATATCAGTTCTAAATTTAGATGGGCAGACTCAATTTGCTCCATTTGAGGTGAGCAATGATTCTGATTACTGCACATAGGTTTCAATGATTTATATATAATTATATATTCTACCTTATTTAATTGGCATAAAATTGAAATGTGAAGGTTTTTAATTTGTTCAACTTCTTTGAATTATCCTTTTTACATGCAGCACCTTTTATTTCTTCTGGTTAATCCTTTTTTTGCAGATTTTGATTCTGTTAATTAATGCTATAATATCGTCTTATTGACAGATAGTTTCACTGATCATTGAGGCTATTGCTTGGTGCTCGATACTCATTTTGATTGGAATTGAAACTAAAGTCTACATCCGAGAATTTCGATGGTTTGTCAGATTTGGTTTGATATATGCTATTGTAGGGGACGCTGTAATGTTCAATCTCATCATTTCTGTGAAGGAGTTGTATAGCAGGTTTGATCATATCAAATTTGCTATGTTATGTGGCTTGTTAGTTTATAGTGACATGATATGCATTGTCTATTGAGATTTCATTAAATATGTTTTCTCCCAGTAAACTTTTGAGAGATCAATTCTAGAGTACAAAATAGAGGAAGACAAGATGTTTAGAAAGGCTGAAAGTTTAGCAAACAAGCTGATCAATACAAAGGAGGGGAGGGGAGGGGTGCGTCTCCCTTGTTTGGTTTGATGAGGGGAGGGGAGGAAAAATATGAGTAATATATTCTGATACCTTTATAAACATTAATGGAGAGAATGTGAGGTAAAATAAGATTTCAGGGAAATTTAGTTAGCTCAGTTAATGGAGGGAATGTGAGGTAAAATAAGATTTCACGGAAATTTAGTTATCTCTGTTCACAAATTACAAGTAACTCTCCCCCCCCCCCCCTCTCCCCCCTCCCCCTCCTTCCAAATCTCCCAACATTGCAGGGGAGACAAAAAATTGAGGGGAGGGATTTTGTCCCCTTCATTTCCCTTCCCCTCCATTCCAAAATTTCTTAACCAAACAAGGTAAAATTTTTTTAAAAAAAAATCCTCCCTTCCCCTTCAATACTCCTCTAACCAAACACACTTAAAAGGAGCAAAAGGCCAAAAATCTATATAGATGCTATAAAATTGCTCCTATCCCAACACATCTAAAGAGTGTGAAGAATTCTTGACCATACAAGTTTTTCCAGCCAAATACTATAGAGAAAAACATAGATAACACATTCATAACTCTTTACTTGCTCTTCCTTTTAGAGCCCCTTAAGCTAATTAGAAAGAATGATACAAATTGATAAAACACCATGTCTCACCAACAATCCCTAGCAATCTATTCCAAGTTTCTTTGTAGCCTTTTGAGGATTCTTGATCCACCTGTTTTGTACCCTCCTATGTGACTTCTTTTATTGTAAAAAAGAACTCCAAAAGTCCTTAGATTTTGAGCTTTCTTTCTTTCTTTAAGTATTGAATTGGAAATAACCCTATATGTGAATCACATGCATCACCTGCAATTGTCCTTGGTTCCACTTTTTTAGTTAATATTTTAAAACAAGGGAACAAGGGATCATATACTTATGTAATTCTTTGTGTCTGCATGTGTAAATATATTATTTTCTAATAATGCATTATAAAATATGGAAATGGATCAATGCATATTTTTCATCCGCTTCATGTTCAAAACCATATGTTTTGCTACCTTTTGTTTTTCTCAAACTGACATTTTTGTTTTCTTTGCAGCTCTGTGCTATATTTATATATCAGTGAGGTGGTTGGCCAGGTATTCTGTGCTCTTCAATTCAGTGTGTCTTGTGATCAATGGTTATGTTTTTCTTTTTAAACTAACTGCAACTGGATGTTTGATACTTAATATCGTGTTCGCCTGTCTAAAATGCACTTTTGATGCTAGCTTGAGGCTACTAATGACCCTTGTGGCCCTTGTAAAGCTTTCAAAATGAATGTCGTGTATTTAAAATTAGCAGTGACTTTCTTAATTGGTTCAGACATCGGAATGAACCTTTTCTGAAATATGAAGTTTCTCTGTTCTAGTTACTTGTAATGTTGTTTTTGTAGAAATGGATTTATAGAGAAAGGATAGAGTGTGTTTATTGCAGTAAATGGGGATGTAATAACTTGATAAAATTAGTCCCCATATGTGTATGCTTACACTAGTAATTTTTGTAGAAACCTGCTGGCAAACATTTGGTTGCAGTGTTAAATCCTTAATTCTTTATTGCATTTCATTGGAGTGCAAAACTCACATTATTAACGTTGTCTCTTTATGCTTAAGCCTGTTAATGGATAAGGTTGTCTTTATGGATTTTCTTTATTGTTCTGCTCAAGTTTGTTTTGAGGGAGTTGCTATTTTGCACTTACAGTTTGATTGGGCATTTTTGCTGCATCATTGAGTTCTTCCTCCTTGTTTTTCCCCCCTCACCCTTCATTGGATGTTTTCTTCCCCCCTACTTGTATTTCCCCTCACTTAAACCATAGTGAATTTTTTTTCTTACTGAAAAAGTTATGTTATCTCTTTTTGGGTTCAGGTTTTGTTTGGAATACTATTGCTTGTGTATGTTCCTACTTTGGATCCTTATCCAGGTTATACCCCCATTGGGAGTGACATGATTACTGATGCTGCATATGATGAACTCCCTGGAGGAGATATGATATGTCCTGAGAGGAGTGCCAACATATTTTCAAGTATGTATTACACATTTGTATAACATTTTCCAACAGTTAAAAATATTGTGGATACTTTTGGAAAATGCTTTAATAATTATTGTGAAGAGGGTTAGAACAACAAACTCTGGGTTGAATAAGCTATTAACTCTTCCATTTTTGTTGCTCCTTTTAAAATTCTTAGTAACATTGAATTATTAGTATGCACTCAATTGGATCAGTAACCTTTAAAATATACTCCGTGGGTAACTCATTTTAATTCCTTCTTTCTTTGGCAGAAATAATGTTTTCTTGGATGAATCCCATCATGAAACTAGGATATCAAAGACCACTGACAGAGAAAGATATATGGAAATTAGATACATGGGAACGGACAGAGACACTAATCAATAAGTATACCCCCCCCCCCCCCCCCCCCCCCCCCCCCCCCCCCCCCCCCCTCCCTCCTTCTCCAAATGTTTTATTTATACCCAAGTTATCACCTTTGAATTTTGCTTTATAGTGCCTCTTGATTCTGTAGGTTTCAGAAATGCTGGGTTGAGGAGTCTCGGAAGCCAAAACCTTGGCTTTTAAGAGCATTAAATGCAAGCCTTGGAGGAAGGTATGGATAAATAATGATTTTGATAGAACACTGTAAACTGAGAAAAACAAGTATGTATTGATATTTTAACATGAACAATGAGCTCGTAAAAACAGGAAGATAACAACGAGAGCCTATGGCTCCTGAGCTCCTACAAGAGAACCCTCTAGTAAACTTTCTTTCTCTAAAAACTGCCTCCCTTTACTAATAACCCTCCTCCCTATATGCATGTAGCCTTCCCCTATGTAACATTCATGACATGTAAGCTTCCTAATAAACGTCCTCTCTCTCACCTTGTTGGAGATCCCGTATTGACTAGTGATATGACCAAAATAAAGTATATAAAGTGATATGACCAAAATAAAGTATATAAGTGGGGGGTACCCCTCACTTTACAAGCCGGTTTTGCAAGATTGAGTTAGGTCCAAACTCAAATTCTAAGATAGTATCGGAGCTTATCCTATCAAGCCATTATTGGACCACGCTGATGTCCAGCCTTGCAAGCTTCATGTGCTAGATGCCTAGTCCCCGACGTGAGAGAGGGGATGTTGGAGATTCCACATCGACTAGTGATATGGCCAAAATAGAGTATATAAGTGGGAGGTAACTCTCACCTTACAAGCCAATTTTGTAGAACTGAGTTAGGTCCAAACTCAATTTCTAAGATCATGCTGCCTTTTGGCATACTATAAACCTTCCAGACCCTCCATTTCTTTTGGGCTTGGATCCAACAATTGATCCTTGTTTTGTTCAACCCAATGCTTGGGCTTAGGCCCAAAATCCAGTATCCCATCAGATTTACAGATCAGTGTCCTTTTGTTCTGTTACATTTTTATAGTTTTTACCCTGTTGAAAAACTAGAAAGTAGAGAGAGGAAATAAGAGTTTGCCAAAATGGGAGAGAGATGGAGACAAAATAGAAAAACTGTAGGCTCAAGCACAATGTGTGTTAATTGCCCCTAGCCCATATCTGATATCTCAACTTCTACTAGATGCTAGATGAATATTATGATGATGTTTTGTCAATGAATCATTCATCAATCAAGCTCCAATACCAAGAATCAATCCAGAATTAACCACCCTTGATTTAGGGCCAATACCTCTTCCTTTTATTTTTGATAGTTTACAATATTCTTAATACTTTCCCTAGCCTACACTACAATTAATTTAAATTAGCTAGATCCTACTGGAGGAAAATATTCAAGCATGCTCTTATTTTTTTTGGTCTGATCAGATTACAAGCATATTCTGTCAATCTACTTTTATGTAGTAAAATATGTCCAAGATAAGAAATGCACTTATTGTTTTGTGCAAAATTGCAGCTGTTTTTCCCCCTCATTTGTGTTTATATATATGCATTTCATTTCATTTATAAATTATATTCATTTTGCTTTCTGTAGGTTTTGGTGGGGAGGCATTTGCAAGGTAATGTTCTATTTTTTATTTTTTATTTTTTTTTTTTTGTTGATAAGATATCATGGATGAAACATGACATTGATATGATATACTGGTTGTTTGTGAGTTTTTCATGATTTTGTCAGGATAGTTTGCTTTGTTTTTTTATTCAACATTTGATATCATTTCCTAATAAAGGCAAACAGTTTGTTTGTTACAACTTGTAAATTAAATATGTCATGACTAGATTTATGATCCGCAACTTGGTCAAAAGGTTTCAACATGGCTTTTTAGCTCCCAATGTTTGATTTGGATACCCAAAATGTAGATATTTCAGAGTTTGCTCCCTGTCAAACTATATTATTTCCAGTTTTCCAGCAAGAATATATAGAAGATCTTAAACTGGTGATTAGTTTTATTATGTATCTACTGCTGAGCTGAATGTTATGATGCTTAAAATATTTATACATCCATTGAGAAGGTACTGTAACATCAACTATCAATTTAAGTTGGTATTAGAGTTCATTGACATCTAGCAATCAGCTGGTTTCAAAGCTATGTAATTGTTTGGATTTCATAGTTTCACCGCCAATTCATGTTATACTTAATTACTTCCAGTGTGAAATCTATGAAGACTCGCGCATTTGAATATTTGTGACTGTACTTTTGCTTGGTTAAACTGCTGAGTTGAAAACTTTATATTTGATTTATTTTTTCTTTTGTTAACAACATGTAGATTGGCAATGATATTTCCCAATTTTTGGGCCCACTTATATTGAATCAGCTGTTACAGGTTAGTTACTCTTTTACTGAATTGTTACTGGTTAAGTACCTCTAGTGCATGTTTAGTGGACTAATGGAAGACCATCCCCAAATTTATTACACACACACACTGACATTATTATTCTCTAAATATCTTATTATTAATTTTTTTTTTTTATCAATTTTCATAATGCCATTTGACTTATCCTATAAATTGTCTGCAGTCTATGCAAAATGGTGATCCATCCTGGACTGGCTATGCATATGCCTTCTCAATATTTGTTGGAGTGGTATGATGCAAATCTGATTAAACTCTTGATTGATAACATTTAGTTTGATCAAATGCATTGTGAAGCCAGCAATTGTTATGTTTGCATCTTTAGTTTGATATATTTGATAAGATTTGACCCGTTTTGTAATTGCTTTTGCATTTTTACAAGTTTTGATAAACAATAAAGACATTTTTTCTTTTTTGTAAATTAGGCGGCTCGATGGAATTACATGCAAGTAATTTATAACTTTTGCAAGTTTTAACTTATTAAGAGCCTATCTGAATTTGTTTTTGATAGGTCTTTGGGGTGTTATGTGAAGCTCAATATTTTCAGAATGTCATGCGTGTTGGTTACCGGTTAAGATCAACATTGGTAAGTCTTTTTTATTTTTACATATATTTACCACACCTTTATTTCCTGTTGGGTAGGTTGTCAAATAACTACTTGACCTAAAAGTTTAAGCGATTAAATGGGCAACAAGGATTTCCTTAGTCAAATCTCATTATATTTCTAATAAAAAAAATTATGTGAAAATATTTAAAGTTTTCTGTTTTTTCAACCCATCCTTTCCCTGCATTTGCTGTATGTTCTCTTTTTCTCTCTAAATAACTTTTACCTTTCTATTCTCCCCTAGTCCTAGTGGGATAAGACTTTTTGTTGTTGTTGTTGTATCCAAACCAAAAAGACCACTTTGTCAACTGGGCTTTGAAACTACTAGCTGCCAAAAGCATAATTTCATAAACATGTTTTCAAGAGGAACATATTTGAAACATAGATTTTGAAGCATTAGTTCTACGTTTTTGCTGAAAATCTAGCTATATCAATATTTTTGGGTCTATCATACTTGACCACCTTGTGTCAGGACTGGCATGCAAGTTTCTATTGAAATTCATTCCACTCAGTAGTTGCATTTAACATGTCAAGTTTCATGTTCCAATTATTTTTTTTTCTCTGCTTGTTTTCTTCCTTGTAGGTGGCTGCTGTATTTCGCAAATCTCTAAGGCTTACTCATGAAGCGCGAAAGCAGTTTGCAACTGGAAAAATAACTAACTTGATGACTACTGATGCCGAGGCTCTTCAGGTATGCTTTTTCCCTAGTGGCTGATGTCTATTCTGTAACATGTTTTTATTCTTTTTTAATCTTTCTTTTCCTTTCCTCATTCTTTTCGCTATACTTAAGATTTTCTGCTACATATTAGGTAGAAAATTTTGCTATTTGTATTCTTCTAAGACCAGTAACCTGTAATGCCACCAATAATCAATACACAGTGGAAGGACAAACCTAAACTTCACCATGAAAAGCAAACCATAAGCAACTTTTAGTTGTTCTGATATCTTTTTAAATGAAAATAGAAATGAATATATTGTTCTGGAAAGTTTGAATATACACGGGAAAATGGTTTCGTTGAGGAGTCCAAAATCTTAAGAGATACTAATGTAATTTATCTTGTAAACAACTTCCTGAAACTCTTGTATGCTATAAATTATCTGACCAATATGTTTGATGTTGTAATACTGCCTCCTTGCAATCAATTTCACACTATGCCATGTCACAATTTTTTTTTTCTTGAACAGCAAATATGCCAGTCACTTCACACTTTGTGGTCAGCTCCATTTCGAATTGTTGTTGCTATGGTTCTTCTTTACCAAGAACTTGGTGTTGCTTCCCTTCTTGGTGCTTTGATGCTAGTTCTCATGTTTCCATTACAGGTACACGAGTTCACTTACTCACTTAATGTGTCTACACTTTCACTGCACTAGATTTTATTAGTATAAATATGCTCTCAGGAAGGGTAATTATATTAAACTAGTGTACCACATTGCAGTATATTTCTTTCCTTCCTCTCCCAACCTTTCATTTGAATCCTTCATTGAGTTTCATGTAGTTATTAGAATCTTACAATTCATGATTTGAATCGTACGATTCAGCTAGCTATTGATTCATATCATAAGATGAATCTTAAATCATTTTGAATCTTACAATACATGAATGAAACGGTACAATTTCGTATCATCGATTCAAATCACACAATACAACATTCATTGTTTTTCTCTTTTTAAACTTTTCTTTCACCAATTCTCATGAAAGAAATTGAAAATTCATCTAAGCTGAAATTGTTAAATGAAAAGGAATTGAAGGAGCTCTTTTGAACCTAACCTATTAGATTACTTCTCTACTTTATTAGTTACCTACTCATTCTATGCATGCACTATATTTGGCCGTTCCATTGCTTTGTCTCCATTCTTAAAATAGAGGCTTCACAAACTTCTATAAAATTAATAATTTTGTTTTATGAGACTTATGATTTTATCTATTTCTAGTTTAGAATTATTACATTGAACACTATATATCATCTATTAGATATATTTAATTTTTTTTTCATTTTCTCAATCTTAGGATTTGATATAAATTATGATTCATGATTCAAAAATTTGCATGGCAATTCTCAATTTTAATCTTGATTTGATAACCTTCATTCCATCAAGATAGTGAGGTGTTCTGATATAAATCTACTTTTGGAATCACCAAATAAGTATTCAAAAGTTAATAAGTTAGATTAGTAACTATTTTTGTAGGTTGATATCCTTGGTCTGACCTTTGTGCACCATTATGGAAGCTTACTGAAAACACAAATTACTTTGATTTTATGACTTCAATAATTTGTTTTGTGGAAGCAGACATTTATCATCAGCAGAATGCAGAAGTTTTCTAAGGAAGCATTACAACGTACAGACAAAAGAATTGGTCTCATGAATGAAATTTTGGCTGCTATGGACACTGTAAAGTATGTCTTTTGCAAAATGATTAACTGCATGTATTTTATAGATATACTACCTCTGATCCTATATATAAAAAACAATTACCTAATTCATCAAGACCAATAATAGTGGTTAGATTGGTTAATTTGTCATACATTTTAATTTTATTTCAAGACTATCCATGAAATTAAATGGTTTAAGAAATAATTATTTTTTAAAAGATAATTTTTCAACCAATGAGTTTACCTTGTTTTGTTGATAGCTCAATTAATGCAAATGCACCCACCTTCATGGGGAAATGAGTGTATATCATTAATAGACCTCATTATTTATTAGGGGTAAAAAGGAAATTTAGCAATAATGTAGTCTAATGTTTCTTATAATTAGGACCAATAAAATGTTGTCTTTTGTTTCTTATATATATATAGGACCAGAGGCAGTATTATTTTTACTTGTATAAAATGTTAAGTTCTAACAGTATTGTTGTTGGTTATGCGGACATGGCTTAGGTGTTATGCATGGGAGAGTAGTTTCCAGTCTAAAGTACAGATTGTCCGAAATGATGAATTATCGTGGTTTCGAAAAGCATCATTACTAGGAGCGGTATGTCATACCAATTCAAGATATTAATGTTCCGACATTATTTGTTTTTCTGTTTATTTATATTTTCTGCCTTGAGTATACAAGTTTCGGTTTCCCCAAAGAAACTAATTTCTGTAATGTATTCATCTGGGGCTGTTAGAATTTAACCAACCTCGGGTTGCACCTCAGTGGGCCAATATAAATACCTATCAGAAACTGCTAAATATCTGCTACATGTAGTTTCCATTAAGTAATATCCTCTCTTAATTTTCTTTCTTGTACAATTGTTTCTATCTAAAAATTGAGTGAAGAAACTGTGTACAATTCACTGCCATAATTTTATAAATGATACAAATAGTAGTATACTTGGTGATGAAGTTTGATAAGGATAAGATGTAACATTCTAAGGAAGTAAAATACTGAACGGACAGAGTTACAATAGACCATAACAGAGGGAATATGAGGGACAGGGAGGAACCTACTTCTAAATCTTTCCTCCTCCAAACCTGAAAATCATTAGCTGCTCAATTCTGTAGTTGATGGCATAAATCCTTCAACGCAAAGGTAAGAGAAAAGTAACATATGTAATGAACAATAGATGGATGATTTCTAAACAAAGAAAGAAATTTATTTAACTACTTAGAATGACTTTGTCTTTCACTTCCCTTTTTAAATAAAGTAAAATCTCAGTGAAAGGTCCAAGAGACCCCTCCATACAACGCACAGATTAAATAATTACTGTTGGATTGTATGTTGAATTATCTTGATTCACTGTTTCCAACTGTTGCAATTTTGTAAAATATAAATGTTAGGCATGGAAAACAAGTTTTGATCATGAAAAGCAGTAGTTTTTTTTTTCCCCTCTGGTATTGATTCTTGACTTCAGCCTTGTATTTATTGAATTTTTTTTTGGCAGTGTAATGGATTCATACTAAATAGCATTCCAGTTTTTGTAACTGTGATTACATTTGGAGTATTCACCTTGCTTGGAGGGGATCTGACACCTGCAAGAGCATTTACATCACTTTCTCTGTTTTCTGTGCTTCGATTTCCTCTCTTCATGCTTCCTAATACTATAACTCAGGTCAGGTTATTCTCCTTTGCAATTTTCTTTTGTTTCTTTGATTTTGCAGCAGAATGCCTTCTCCTATGTTTTTGTACTCTCTATTTGTCTTCCATTTCTCTAAGAAAACTCAATTCTTGTATAAGCAACAGAATATGAGTTAATTTGTTCAGTTTATGATTGATAAAAAGAGGGACATGAAAAATTTGCTTGCTTGTATTGTTATCTTAAATGAGTGTGAAGTGAGATTTAATGTGCACCAATGTAGTTCACATTGTGCTAATTCTTCTTTTGTATTAAAGGTGGTTAATGCAAATGTATCGTTGAAGAGACTAGAAGATTTACTCTTAGCAGAAGAGAGAATACTTCTATCAAATCCACCTCTTGAGCCAGGGTTACCAGCCATCTCTATCAAGAATGGATACTTTTCTTGGGATACGAAGGTTCATATCCTCTTGACATCCTTATGCTTCTATTCTAGTCATTATATACATATATCCATCTGCTTGCAGACAGGGAGGAACACACATACTTGAGTATGGGGGCAATTGCACCCACAAGATAATTTTCTTTTTTTGCATAAATATATTTAATAATGTTATTTTTGCCCCCATAAAAAAATTGGCGTTGCCCCCCATAAGATTTTTTTTTAAATCAATGTAGAAAATTATAAGAGATGAAAGAGAGAATAAATTAGTAGTAATTTATCACTTTACCTTTCTAATTTTTATTGTTTCCCTAACACTAAACACATCAAATTTCCACAATGAAACACCGTCCCAAACATAGGAAAAGATTGAGACTCAAAATTTCTTGCCCCCACTAAAAAAAAATCTGGATCTGCCTCTGCTTCCAGAAAGGACATCTGTTCACTAGTACCCTCATGCTGGAAAACATTTTGTCTTTTGTATCCTGTTTCACCTGTTTGCTTTCTGTCAATTATTTTATCCCATTGAGGCAGAATTGAAATAATTGCATGTTAATGTAGTATTAAAGTTAAATTTTCCCAGAAGAATCTGTTGGTCATACATAATTTTGTTGCATTTGATATCAATAGGTATTGTGAAGGTGTTAGATCTTGAATTTTCTAGAGAGAAAAAAAACTGACAATTGATTTTTCTTTCTTCAGGCAGAGAGGGCCACATTGTCAAACATAAATCTGGATATATCTGTTGGTTGCCTAGTTGCAGTTGTTGGCAGTACAGGAGAAGGGAAGACATCACTAGTATCTGCAATGCTTGGAGAACTTCCTCCGATGGCAGATTCAACTGTTGTTTTGAGAGGAACAGTTGCTTATGTACCCCAAGTTTCGTGGATTTTTAATGCAACTGTAAGTTAATAATATATTCTATTTAGAATAGATAATAACTTTATACAATTGGGAGAACAAAGATAAGAAGATCTTGAGAGAGAAATAAGTTGGAAAGTAAATGGGAATCCACTAACAGGCTCTAAATTTTTTGAATACAAGATGCTCTGACCATATACCCAAATATGTATGCATACCCAACTAAACTAATGAATGACTCATTCATTTTTGATGCATTACAAATAAGCACCCTCTAAAAAACAGTGAATACAAAATGCTAAGTTGCTACCATATACCCTTATTTGTACTAAAAACCCAACTAACAAATGATTCATAACCTTCTTTTAGGATGCATTACAAGTAATCAAAAAGACTTTCCTCGTTACTTTACTCTTTCCTTAGTTGTTACTTTCTTTACATTAACCTTCTTCTTCAAAATTATCTTGCAAGCATGGTTGGGAGGACGCATTTGCAGTGTTATTTGTTGAAATCCCACATTGATTAGAGATATGACAAATGTAGTCCTTATAAGGCTTGGACAGTCCTCTCCTTATAAAACGGTTTTGTGGGGTTGAGTTACAGCCCAAATTCTAAGATGGTATTAAAATCTTTCCTAGATCCTCTATTTGGTCACTCATTTGTCTACACTCTAGATGTTTATTGTTAGGCATGAAGGGGTGTTGTTATTGGACCACCCACATGAGTGGGTGTGTTGAAATCCCACATCAAATAGATATATGACCATGTAGTCCTTATAAGGCTTGGACAGTTCTCATGTGACTATACTGGTATGCCCCTTTATGATTGTTTCCTTAGTTTTGAAGTCCAGCGATGTGAATTGGGCAGTCACCCGTTTCTGATTTTGAGAATGAGGGTTAAAAATCTTTCTTTCATTTTTTAGTAGAATTTTGGGAAATTAATTGAGTGGAGGGGCTGGAGGGTTTTAATTTCATAAAGGGAAAAAACTTAGGTTCAGTATTTAAGGTGTTTTAGTGCTGTACTCTGATCAAAATTGGACTTTAACCTTTGTAATCCATACAATAAAGGTCAACTTTACTTAAGTTTTGTCCTTCATAAAATTCTGCTGGAACTTAATCAAAGGATTGTATTTGGACGCTTTTGTAGATTTCAGGATTGAAAAATTTGGAGTTCTGAAAGATGGATTTTCTAATGAATTTGCATCTGCCATATAAATAATAAGTTGTTACTAATTCATAAAATTGTGAGTTTGATCCTGTTTGTTATTTGACATCAACATATTTATTACATTACAAAGTTTAATAGAGTGCTAATAATGGTAAAGTTTTGTAAGTTTATATTAGCCATTTGATTATTCTCATGTCTGTTAATGTCGGGTTTATGATGTCTGATAAACTTTATTTCTACAGGTACGGGATAACGTTTTATTTGGTTCTGTCTTTGACCAAACAAGATATGAAAGGGCGATAAATGTGACTGAACTGCAGCATGACCTTGAGTTATTGCCTGTGAGTGTATACTAGATTTTTAATTTTGTGGGCCTTGCTTCCTTCTTTCTCTCACATGCTTAATGACTAGGGTGGTGATCATACTGAAATTGGTGAAAGAGGGGTAAACATCAGTGGTGGCCAAAAGCAGAGAGTATCCATGGCTAGAGCTGTCTACTCAAATTCTGATGTGTACATCTTTGATGACCCCCTAAGTGCTCTGGACGCACATGTGGCTAGACAGGTTACCTTCATGCCAATTGACTCCTCTATAGAATGGCCTACTGTTGTTTCTATTGCTTCAGTGTTCAAACTCGAAAGTAATTTATGCTATGGTATTGATTTTGGTCATCTTATGTATGTAAATCAAGACTGTTAAATATTGACAACTAATTCCCACCGGATTAAATTTTTTCGAATGCTCAAGTACTGTATGTACACAGGATTTGGCAATTGTTTTATGTTCATGCACAACATAATAATGTATGATTAAATTTGTGATTTATAGTGCTTTTATGTCTAGGATTTTATAGTGGTGGGGGCTCATTTTTTATTGATCCAAAACAAAACATGGAAGCTACTTTCTCTTTCCTTGGCTGTACATGTCATGCAGGATGCCTTCTATTTATGTTTCTTGCAGTCTCCCTCCCCCCCCCCCCCCCCCCCCCCCCCCCCCCCAAAAAAAAAAATCGTATGTATTTATGTACAAATTGAGTATAGCTGACATTTATCAGTGTTATGTAAAAATGGAAAATATGCAATGGGGTCAATTCTACTGGTGAAATTATTATGATCATGTTCTCGTAGAGATTCTGAATACAGTATTCAATTAGTTCCCTCAGTTTTGACTATTGCTGAATATGGAAATATCTTTTATATGTTGTTAAAGTTGAAATCTGATTTAAAATCTTAATATTTATCTTAACATTGTCTAATATGCACTACATATTATCTCAGGTTTTTGATAAATGCATCAAGGGAGATTTGAGAGGGAAGACCCGAGTTCTTGTCACGAATCAGCTGCATTTTCTTTCACAGGTTGATAGAATCATTTTGGTCCATGAAGGTATGGTGAAGGAAGAGGGAACTTTTGAGGAACTCTCTAACCATGGACCACTGTTCCAAAAGCTTATGGAAAATGCGGGAAAGATGGAGGAGTATGAAGAAGAAGAAAAGGTAGTTACTGAAACCACCTATCAGAAGCCATCTTCAGAACCTGTGGCCAATGGATCAATTAATGATCATGCAAAGAGTGGAAGTAAAGCAAAAGAAGTAAAATCTGTTCTTATTAAACAAGAGGAACGAGAAACAGGGGTTGTCAGCTTGAATGTTCTACTGAGGTGAGAAGATTAAATGATTTAGTGTAAATCATTCGAAAGATAGTGATTTGCAACCATTTGCTGCACCTGCACACACATTTATATGGTAGAGTGTAACATTTTCTGCGTCAACATGACATTCTTATTTGTAACCCTGATGATCAACATCCATAAGAAAGTGGAATGTGGTGCATATTTTATTCCCCTCTTTTTCCTTTTGCACCTTTTTTTGTTAAATGTTGTTTATTCTTAATTGTCTTGGGCTCCTTTTAGGTACAAGAATGCATTAGGAGGGTTTTGGGTGGTTTTTGTACTCTTTGCATGCTATGTCTCAACAGAAACGTTACGAATATCAAGTAGCACATGGTTAAGCCATTGGACTGATCAGAGTGCTACAAAGGGTTATAACCCTGCCTTCTACAATATGATATATGCAGCTCTATCATTTGGTCAGGTATAATTCTCTTATAAAATCACTGTTACAGCCTGCATTTGATTTAAATGCATCTATGGAATATATTGTTAATTTGGAATTGTGTTTCAGGTCTTGGTGACTTTAACAAATTCTTATTGGTTAATCATATCAAGTCTTTATGCTGCCAGAAGGTTGCACGAAGCCATGCTTAGCTCCATATTACGAGCTCCCATGGTGTTTTTCCAAACAAATCCACTCGGAAGAGTTATCAACAGATTTGCGAAGGATCTAGGTGACATTGATCGTAATGTTGCTCCATTTGTGAATATGTTTCTAGGTCAAGTGTCCCAGCTTCTTTCAACCTTCATCCTCATAGGCATTGTCAGCACAATGTCCTTGTGGGCAATACTGCCATTGTTGGTGTTGTTTTACGTAGCATATTTATACTATCAGGTATAATCATTACCACTGTATTCTTGCTTTTACTCACTTCAATTCATATTTTGAAATAAGTAGTTATTCTCTTTAATTTCTTTGTTTTAGAGCACCGCTCGCGAAGTAAAGCGCTTAGACTCGATTAGCAGATCTCCCGTTTATGCACAGTTTGGAGAAGCACTGAATGGCTTATCAACGATTCGTGCTTACAAAGCGTATGATCGAATGGCAGATATAAATGGAAAATCCATGGACAACAACATCCGATTCACTCTGGTGAACATAAGCGGAAACCGATGGCTTGCAATCCGATTGGAAACTTTGGGAGGCCTCATGATATGGTTGACTGCAACCTTTGCCGTCATGCAGAATGGCAGAGCGGAGAACCAGCAAGAATTCGCATCCACCATGGGGTTACTACTTAGCTATGCTCTGAACATTACTAGTTTGCTTACCGGTGTGCTGAGACTGGCAAGTTTGGCCGAGAATAGTTTAAACGCAGTTGAACGGATTGGCACTTACATTGATTTGCCCTCGGAGGCTCCATCTATCATCGATGATAATCGCCCTCCTCCTGGCTGGCCTTCCTCAGGCTCAATCAGATTCGAAGATGTTGTTCTTCGCTACAGAGCTGAACTTCCTCCTGTGTTGCATGGCTTGTCTTTCACCATTTTCCCAAGCGATAAGGTTGGCATTGTTGGGAGGACAGGTGCAGGAAAATCCAGCATGCTTAATGCTTTGTTTCGAATTGTAGAATTGGAACGAGGAAGAATATTAATTGATGATTATGATGTTGCAAAGTTTGGGCTTGCTGATTTGCGTAAAGTTCTTGGCATTATACCACAATCTCCTGTTCTCTTTTCAGGTATTTATGATATAATTTTCTGAAATTATATTGTAGTGTTTGGTTTGGTTTCAGGGTTATCCAATAACCAAAGAGAAAAGAAAAGTTTTCAATTTGGAATTATTTGTTGAAGTTGTGCATAAATATAAAGTTGAATAGATGGGCAATGCTTTTTAAGTAATTTTAAATTAATAGAATAAGAATATTCAATAGTCACGGATCACTACACTAGTATTAGACCAACATAAACTTTGATATGAATACTCTGTAAAATACAATTAAACTATGATAAGGATATATAGATATTAACATTTAAGGATGATAAAATTTTTGCACACAATAAGTAAAATGGTTATTCATAAATTTGCCTATCAAGTTTAATGAAATAAATTAAAAAGAGCTTATAAGGTCATAAGTTACTTTTATAAGTTGAAAACTTGAAATAAGCTCTTCCAAATATCCTCAAATGCAATTAAAAAAAAATTAAGTCTAAGGATAAACATATTTACATAAAAGATAATTAAAAAAATATGATTTGACTGGAAATGCTTTTCTTCTTATCGATCCAGAGCTACATGACCAAAAAGATGCTTTAGTCAAGAAATACTGCCAAAGCTTAGTGATTACTTCAGGCTCAGCCTTGTTTTCTATTTGTCTGTCTTACTCATAGATAGACCAGCTATATTTTGTCAACTTGTATGATTCTTATATTGTATTTATGAAAAATAAGAATCTTTTAACTTCTGAATTAATGTTTTGTAGGTAATTAGAATATAATTCAAATAATGTCATTGCAATAATATTAAGCTCATCTTACTCTTTATAGGAACTGTGAGGTTTAATCTTGATCCATTTAATGAACACAATGATGCTGACCTCTGGGAGGCTCTGGAGAGGGCACATTTGAAGGATGTGATACGGAGGAATTCTTTGGGGCTGGATGCTGAGGTAAATGCTAATAGTAACAAGTAGATTTTAAAATATAGCTTATCATCCTGAGTCTTTCTTGGGTTATGTTATTTCATTAATTAATTTTGGTGCGAGTATCCAGTTATCCCATATATATTGTTGAAGTCAGTATTTATTAATGAAAAGTCTGGTATCCAGGTATCTGAGGCAGGCGAGAACTTCAGTGTTGGACAAAGACAACTGTTGAGTCTTTCTCGGGCTTTATTGCGTAGATCAAAGATATTAGTCCTTGACGAAGCAACCGCAGCAGTTGATGTTAGAACAGATGCACTCATACAGAAAACAATTCGAGAGGAATTCAAATCTTGTACAATGCTCATTATAGCTCATCGCCTTAACACCATTATTGATTGTGATCGGATTCTTTTGCTTGATGGTGGTAAGGTATGCACTCAATATTCAAACCATAGAACTGGCTAACTCAATATTGTTAAAGTCTTTTGCCAATGGTGTAAGTTATACGAAATTTATTACCTTAAACAACTCATTCTAGTTTCTACTGAAATATCTATTGAAAAATTGGTTATGGTCAACTATTGTTCGATTCAATAGCTTGATGGATGAAATGACACTACGTTATTTGATGATGGTGTGTGTCTAGTCTTGCACCAATGTGACCTAGCCTATAAATAGATAAATAAATGTGTGCACCTAACACTCACTCACTCACACACACACACACATATGAAACACACATATAGGAGAGGAACACAGTGATACCAATAGAAAATTGAAATTTTGAACTAAGGCATCAGGTATCCTTATGAATGCAGATAATAGTTTGATTTAGTGTTAACTGATGCATTTTATGTTTAAAGGTTCTTGAATATGATACCCCTGAGGAGCTGTTGTCAAATGAAGGTAGTGCTTTCTCTAAGATGGTCCAAAGCACTGGAACGGCAAATGCCCAATATTTACGCAGCTTAGCACTTGGAGGGGATAAGTCAGAAAGAGAAGAGAACCAGCATCTAGATGGCAAGAGAAAATGGCTTGCTTCTTCTCGGTGGGCTGCTGCGGCACAATTTGCTCTCGCTGTTAGTCTCACCTCATCCCATAATGACCTACAACGTTTGGAAGTGGAAGACGAGAATAGTATTCTGAAGAAGACAAAGGATGCTCTGATAACTTTGCAGGGGGTTTTGGAAAGGAAGTATGATAAAGAAATTGAGGAATCTTTGGACCAGCGCCAAATATCCCCAGAGGGATGGTGGTCATCGCTTTATAAAATGATTGAAGGTATTGTTTTAATCTATCTTTTACATATATCCTTCATGTGCACAGAAATTATGTAAATCAAAATGAATTTAGAGCACCAGTACATATATGCACTTAGGAATGTATTTCTCCCGCTTTTTCTATTGTCTAATTCATGTTTCTAAATTGAAAGTAATCATACAAGATAAATTAAAAGCGCACGATGATGTAAACATACCCAAAATTATTAAAAACAATACATTTGTCCCCCATGCAACATGATTTTCTGAAGAAAGCATTAATTTCAAAAGGGTGCCAAAGTAGGCCCACCTCTGCACGTAATTGAATGATTTTCATATTTTTGTCTGTTTTTTCCTAACTGCGTTTGTCTATGCCATGAGAGTTTTTTAAATTGATAAGTCACATGTCTTGGATAATTTTACTACCTTTAACTTGGCTGATGGCAAACTAGCGTTTCAAAGAAATTTTCATGACTGAGAATGATGCAATTTGTGGTTTGAGATGACTGAACCTCTCTTGACTCTTATATCAGGTCTTGCTATGATGAGCAGATTGGCCAAGAACAGGCTCCATCAATCAGACTTCGGTTTTGAGGACAGATCAATTAACTTTGATCAAGTTGATATGTAGGGAAAACTGCACACTACTTCAGATAACAGCCCTGCCTACACATGATTGATAACTTCATAAGTTTATAGACCCAAGGTTTTGCTAACTATATTTTGGCACATAGCTCTACGACTGCGCTAGCGCCATGATATTGTAGGAAATGCAATAATTGTATTTTGTATATTTCTTGTTTAAGAAAATCAACCAAGAACTTTTTTTTTTTTTCCGGTGAATAGAACGTTTTATCATTTGCTTTGATGAGTAGAACTTCTTGTCATGTAGTGTTGTAATTTTGATTGCCAAAAGAATTTCTTTAAATGCTTCTTTCAGGTCCTAGACTATATACTTTTGAATTTTGATGGTTATTCCGTTACTGTTCAGCCACAAAACTTCTGCCAGGGTGTGTTCATAGCATTTTCAAGATTACAAACGCTTCAACGTGTCAAAAAATGTGACAGAATTACAGAACACATCTATGTATGAGTTGGATCTATAATAGAATGGAAAGTATGATTAAATTATTTTCACACAAGTTATAGGATGTTTTCAAGAGTTTTATGAGAGCTTGTGAAATCATTTGAAAATTTATGAGTATATCTTAAACTATTTTCATAATTCTCTCAAATATTTACATAAATATGTAATAAAGGCCAAACAAATTATAAATATGCTCTTATAATTATTTATAAAATTAATTTTAAGTAAATGTGAGTCCGTAATAATGTGATTTTTGTTTGGATAACAAATATATTTTAGAGAATTAAGTTTGACATATACTTTGGTCTCAAATATAAGGGAAAAATGTCACACTAATTAAAAAAAGCTAGTTAATCATATTTAATTGTATCAATTTTAATTAAAAAGTATTTTTTAACTTATCTTTCACCAGAGCTTATTATGAAGGATATGAAAGAGTAATTGAAACTAGCATCTTTAGTAAATATAAAATATTTTAGAGTTAGTAATATTTAATAGGATAAAGATAATTGAAATTTTCTTATATTTGAGATTAAGAAAAATATTATATATATATATATATATATATATATATATATATATATTTGAGAGGGAATAATGTTATTTGGATACTTAGAGCATCTTTAGTATAAGGATTTTGAGTTCAAGATCTGGTCTTTAATTAGATCTCCTAATAAAAGAGATGAACAGATAATGAGTTCTTGTAGAAAAATCCTTAAGATATGCACAATGTTCAAAAAAGAATAATTCCTCCCACCTTTTCTCTCCCTAAGATCTATCACTAAAGAAAAAAATAAGAGAGATCTTCAATCCTACTTAACACTATGAGGTCTACCAAATAGTGATTTAAAATTCTAATTTTGGATCTATCACTAAAAATACTTATCCAATTTGATTTTGGAAATTTAATTATCAAAATAAATTGAGTCTAATTAAGAGTATACATGAAAGGTGAAACAAATAAGGTGACTTGAGATACAATATTGTTTCATAATGAGGTATAAAGAGTAATTCCAACAATTTTTGAGGTGGGCGCTTGGTCTACAACCCTTTGACTTGTTTAGGTGACGTAGGTTAATAATGGTGTGCTGGAAAAAACCCTTTTCCGTTCTATCATAATTGTTTGTGAGAAAAAATTAAAATAATTATCATTTTAATTTTTAATATTCAAATATTTTTTACTTATATTTTTTATAATATTAATAATGAATAAAAAATTATAAATAAATTAACGATGATATAAAATTAATTTTATAAAATTATTAATCTTCTTTTATATATATATATATATATTATTTTGTCTGAGTCAGTCTAAAACAGAATAACATAAAAAAAAAAAAAATGGGACAAAGGAAGTAAAGGGATTTCAAGGAGGTAAAGTGGGCCTTATTGGGTACGAGAGACAAGTGGTAAATGCGATGACACTTGGAATGCAAGGAGTGAAATGTGTATAAAAATTGCATTGTGGTTGGTGCAAATAAAATATTGGTGCTCTCGAGTAAAAGGCTAAAGTCACATGAATGAGGAAAGTAAACTAATGGATTCATGCAGGCTATGAGTAGGGGTAGCAGTTTTGGAATGGTAAAGTGATTGATTAATCTGCATTAATTCGGGTACTGTAGGTGGCGGTTGCATCATGTCAAAGTCAAACAACACATATTGTATGTTAGTGCAAGGATATCTGGGTACATCTAGTACACCTTTCACCCTTATTAATAATTTGCTACTTCACTAATAGTAGTATACATGGAATAAATAACCTGATTCAAATTGGTGCTGATGTAAAAATTAATTTTAATAATTTTTATGAGACTTCAGTCTAAAATTTATAATCATATTTCTAACAGAATACCATACATCATAGTAGAAAAATGTTGTTTGAATTCATCCAAAATTCAAATTGAAGCCCATACGTGGATCCAAATACACTTTGATTGTCTTAGTGTGTTTGAATAACACACAAAAACCAATTCTATTTTACAAAATCACAGTGATATTCTAAAAAATATATAAATAATTATTTATTATTTTGTCTTTTATTTAACTAATTTTCATTATAAAATTAATTCAAATACACTATTATACTTTCAAAGATATAAAATTGACCTAGTGATTGAAAAAAGTAAAAAGAGAAAGAAGGAAAAAAATCATAAATTTAAATATATTTTTAACAAAATTAACAAACTAATGTCAAGAAAATCTCATGCCTTACTACTTTTTCTAGTGTAAGTTTTGCTTATCCTTTTTTCTTCTTCTACAATGTCATGCCTCACTTTGTGGGTTTTGATCAAAATGGATCATTTTTGCTAACTAAATGTTATTTTGGATTGGTTTTCAAAGTATTTACTAGAGTGACTGATTCAAGTCATGTAAGATTTTGGTAACGTCAATCAACTCCTCTTCATCCAAGTAGTGCCACTTTACAAAGTGTCACCAATTAAGGTGACTAAGTGACTTGCTAGTGCCATACTGAGTGACTTTGCCTAATCATATATGTTTCTCCAAAACACTACATTCTTCCTGACTTGGTAGTGTCACCTTGCATGCCTTTACAAGGTGACGCTAGACCAGATGGTTTCACCTATTTCTTATTTAATATTTTTATTTTAAATATTATTATAAAATTATAATTTTACTTATTAAATTTTTAATTAAAACTATTTTTTCTATAAAACTAAAAAATGTCCAAAATAGTTTTCTATTAAACTTTATTCTTCATCTATACTATTTTCTATTAAATTATTAAATAAAAAAATTTTGTATGCAACATTAAATTTGTATACAACTATATATTTTCTTTACAAATCACAACATTAAAATTACATACAAATATAATTTTTTCTGCTTAGTCAAAAAATGCCCAGAATATATTTCTATTAAATCTTAATATAAAACTAAAATTTTATCTATTTTATTTTAAAACTATTTATTTCCTACAAAACTAAAAACGGACAACAATGATTTTAAAACTTTTTAATTTTGTGGAAAAATAGTTTTAATTAAAAATTTAATGGATAAAATTATAATTTTATAATAATATTTAATAAAAATATTATTAAATAAGAACTTGGTGAAACTATTCAGTCTGAAATCAATTGTGTAAAGTCATGTAGGGTGACACTATCAATTTAAGAGGATCGAAGTGTCTTGAAAAAAATATCAGAAGTGTTTTTGAGAACTTTTTTATTGAAAATATAGTGTTTTTTTCAGTAAAGAAACTTTCAAAAATACTTCTAACCTTATATCTAAATAGGTGAAATCATCTATAATAGCGCCATCAAGTCACTTAATTGCCAAAGTTGATGACACTTTGCAGAATCATATCACCAAAATCCTACTTGACTTAAATCATTATCCTAAATACTTTGAAGAACATCCAAAATAATATTTAATAAAAAAATGAACCGTTTTGCTTAAAAAAAAAAAAAAACTCACTTTGGTTCACTTATCCAGCTTTGGGGTGTGCAGACCATTTACTTTTTGTCTCGTCCAGTCGCTTTCCGAGTTGTGGAGAAGCTAGAGATCAAACCCTAGTTCAAAAATGTTAGACCGGATGCATTAAGTGTCGTTTATTTATTACGTTGATGAAGAAATGGGGACTGAGGCAATAAATAAAAGACAGGAAGAAAATAGACCCTTAACATTTTTACGTGACAAATTATTTATCCATTTTGATTTTCAACTTTCTTTTATAAAGTATATTCCCTTTTAAAATTGTAAGTTGTCTTGTCATTTTAGTCCACTGTAACCATTTTTTTAAATGGACTTCGCTTTTAATTTCAAAAGAGTGAAATCCCTTAATTTATTTAGTCCATGAGAAACCTTTCTGAATGAAAAACGGGTGCACTTAGTTTCTAGCCTATCTATTAAATTTAGCCCCCTGTTTTCTTTCTTTTCTAGTTGCATTTACTTTTGTTTGATCCACGTAAGAGTGGATTTTTAGCTTGACATTTTATTTTTCTTTTGTCTTTTAACACTTTTTCTAGCTAAAGTTTCAGGATTTGAAGCTACTTTCTTATCCTTAATTTTGGTTACCTTATCCTTTAACTTTGCGGACATGGCTGGTTGGAGAGAATGGAAGGGGATCATTCCCGTGTTTGAGTAGGTAATGGGAATGGGCTATTATATTCTAACAGTTGTTTCACAAAAGCGTTACAATTCTTAATTATTATCTCATTTTACAGAAATATTAGCATAAAAGCTTACACAACTCGGGACCAAATGTTTGTTAAGGATTTGGTCCCGAGATATTATACCAAAAGTGGTCAAGCATCATATATATATATATATATATATATATATATATATATATATCAAACATCTTAATGATTCAAACATTTTTTTTACAAAAGAACTACCAAAAGGCTGTAATCGAATACATACATGATAAAATGATGATGATGATAAGCAAATATACAATTTTAAATTCTCACCAACCAAAAATGTCAAAAGGCTTAACCAAATTCATGTATAAGTTACAAAATTTTAAAAAGATTCAAAAGTTAAGTCACTAGTTAGTGGATTTGTTAACATGCACTGAGTTCGAGTTTTCTCTTTTGAACAAATATATAAGTATTTTATGCCAAATTCTTTGGACAAGAAAAATCTTTTATTGCTTTGAGAAGCAGAATAGCACTAATGTTCGCAAGTGACCAAGCATACTTCACATAGGCTTAAGTAATTACAATAGTTCATTAATAAGAATAATCACATATTTTTTTTAGGCAAAAGAGTAATCACAGATGGGTTAAACCAACATTAGTTATATACTTATTTACTATATTTTTCTCTTTCATTTAACTTATCAGGGTACTCTTAGATTTTGTTTTATACAACCTTCATCCGTTCATATAGGAATCTTTTAAAAATTTTGTTTATCTTCTTTTATAAGATCCTATCAGATTATCTCTTGTATTAATTTTTTTACTATAATGTCTTTAGTTAATTTACAATTGTTTTAATTAATAAATAATAAAATTGTAAAATAATATTATCTTCCCATACATGAATTAATTAAGTAAAAAATAATTAGGTAAAAAAAAGGGTGAAATAACAAGTTCGAATATAATGTTAAGAATAATTTAAAAAATAATAATTCAAATTATTAATAAATTTAATATCACTAAATAAAAACTAATCAACTTTTTTTATTCTTGTAAATTAATTTAAAGTTTCGTATATAAAATTAAAAGACTAATATACATATTGGAAACTAAAAAAACATTGTGAATTAAATGAAATAACAAAATTTTACCAAATATACATGTGGTACTATCATCACGGTTGTCATGACCAGCTGGGATGATTTAGAAACCATAGTGCTTGCAGTTTGACTGTCCCCCAGATGGAACAATAGACCAAGCCATCTGGCCATGGTAGTATTGGTCAGGATCGGATAAGGTTGTAGCTGCTGCTCTGAGGTTAATTACTTTAATTAATTTGATGAACAGGATACCCTAGTCATCTTAAGCTCTAAATCTCATTATATTACTGATTGTATTTTTTAATATCATGATTTTTTTTATGAAAAAATTTAGGTAAATTGGATCTGGGGAACTAACTAGAGTCAGGACAAGTCTCAAGACTCAAAAAATATTTATAAAAATACTTACAAAATTATCTACCAACAAAAATATCATATTGATAACAAAAATCAAATTCACATCTTTTTTGGATATGAATTTGTTCTTTATCAATCAAATCAATTTTTTTATATTTATTATCATAATATTAATACAAAATAGTAATATTTATCATTTTATTGATGACTAATATCTTTCTCTGACAACTTGACCTATCAAATAATCATTTTTAATAGAATTTCTCATTTCAAATGTGTTTTTTTATTCAAATGACTCAAATCCTAGGTATTCTTCAAGAGATTCAAAATTAGTTTTACTCCAATCAATAATAT
>PYAF01004229.1:549559-560988 GCA_007407185.1 Glycine tomentella
AGATGAATACAAAATAGTAATATTTATCATTTTATTGATGATTAATATCTTTCTTTGACAACTTGATCTATGAAATAATCATTTTTAATATAATTTCTCATTCCAAATATGTTTTTTTATTAAAAAATGACTCAAATTCTAGGTATTCTTCAAGAGATTCGAAACTAGTTTTACTCCTATCAATATTATTTGTATCATTATCATTACTTATCGTCTATCATTACATATGAAAAAAAAAAAAAAAAACTAAAACTTATCGCAGATTCCATCGATCATTTCTCCTTTTTTTATAAGAAACATTACTTACAGGCTTTTACTAAAAATAGAGATCGATATAATTGATATTGACATATATATGGATTTCTTTCTATTGCAATTTGTGTGTGCACTACAAATCTTCAGTTTGTTGGTTTTAAACGGCTAAAAGGATTTAATAATACTAATCCTACAAACAATGCTAATATTAATATCGTGCATTGCACGGGCAAAATAATAGTACTACTAATCTTACACAAAGGATGGGTTGCTATCTATGTGACACATTTTGTCTGATGGTCGGCCCCATCAATGCAGCGGGAATATTGGTGGCTGTTTTCAGTCTCTCTCATAAATGATGCTTCCTTCCAATAGTCCTCTCTGATACTTCCATTAATCTATCTATATAGTAGTATATGAAATTTTCTAAATTTCATATTGTTGGGGTCTCTTTTTTTTTTTTTTCTTTAATCATTGAAACGGAGATATTTGATGGACAGATCATAGCTCAAGTTATTTAAGAGATCACTTAAATGATTTTGTTTTGACTATATTAATTTGAACTTTTTTCAAATTTAAAATGACATGTTAAGATTTATCCAAATTCAAAATTAATAAAGAAACGGAAAAAGGGAAACTAAACATAATTAAAAAACTGAAGATATTAAAAGTTAGAATATAGTTATCTGCTAATATGTTTGAATTTGAGTAGAAATTAATTTGAATGCATTTTGACTATTATGTATTCTCGATCTATATAAAAAAATGAATATTAATAAAACTCAAACCTAAAATATATGTGGATCTCTCACATGTGAACGGGCCAACAATTACACTTTCTTATTAATTTTTTTTTTTGAGGGAACACTTTCTTAGTTAAATAGGGCTAAGTCGTTATTTAAGCATAAAAAGAGTCCTGACATTGTTTAGACAATCCAGGTTGGCTCAAGTTTAATTTGATTTTCTTCATTGATTAATTTTATCAATTATATTAGTTTTAATATGAGCTTTTATTTTAGTTTGTTGTAATGTATGTTCTGATAAACGAGTTTCCCACCAGGGGTTTTGACGACCCTGTGTTGGTTGGAATTAGTGGCATAGCTGTGCCTGTTGCTGCACCATCTTCGTCAATGGATCACGCTCTGCTCCTGTACATGTTGTTAGGGTTTTCGGAGGAAGCCTTAATTTCTATTTTATTTTATCGGAACAGATTTAGATTACAGTTAATTAGGAATATAATCTAAAAAGGGTGAATTTGTGAACACCCATTCTTATTTTATCGGAACAGATTTAGATTGCAGTTCTAAATAAGTTCAGATCAATCTATACACGTACTACACCCCATGTATATTTTAGAACTGAGCAATGACTGCTACTTTAAAAAGTGATGAATGGATTTGGATTCCTGCACAAAATCTACACCCTTGATTTTATATTTTAATATTAAAAATTAAATAAATACATAAGATAAAAATATATGAAACCATTAGATTACAACTGCAGGGTAATACTGGTCCTGAATAAAGATATGCAGGAATTGAAATTTCAGGGGCCCATAATTGGAAGGCTAGTTTGTTTTTCGCTGAATAAAATAAATGACAACAGTAGAGCTATAGAAAGGATATTGTTTTAATCAAATTTATAATTGTCAGAGCTAGGTTAATTAGTTCTAACTTTTAGTTATCAATTGCAACTTAATTGAGGGTTAATTATTTAAAATTAACAGCCTTTTTATCAATGAAAGTCTGTTTTCTAACGAAAAAGCATGCAATTACTATCTTTAAGATTGTGTTAATTGTAATATTATTAACGTGACATAGTATATAAATACAAATAACAATTAACAAACAACAATAAATTGATGATGATCTACTTAGAAGCAAGAAAACAGATGTATAGTACGTAATATATACATAGATGATTTTTAAGACGTTATGGGAATCTTAATAAAAATCAAAATAAGTGGCCTGGCCTGCACATGTTAAACATTAATTCCATGCCAGATACTCTCTAGTACTAGCTGGTATATATATAACCTCACATCACTCGTAATTTCAGGTCTGAGTTATTGAGTTAATATCTTCATGCGGTTCTCAAGAATTAATATTGCATGTCAATAAATGATAAAACCTCTGAGAGAGGGGCCAGCAGAAACGACGCCTAGTTCTGAAACAAGTAAAAGACAACTAGAGTTAAATTTTGGCCCACAAATCTCTCTTAAGTGGAAATAGAATTTGGAGCCTCCCATTATAGGTGTCATTAGTACCTTAGCTAGTGAAAATCTTTTGTTTAAAATTTTGAGCCCCAGTTAATGCATGATTTTGTGATCTTTTGTTTTGCTAAATGAGATCTATTAGTGGATTGCATCTTGTCATTTAGCTGATCATCTTGTCCACCCACCACTCATGAGTATTGGTTTGGTTTGGATCATCTTGTTCCTCATGCATACTCCTCATATACACTGTTAGGCAGTTGCTGCATATGAACTCTAGTTTTTTCTGGGAAAACATTTGTAGAACTTTCTTTTTGGTTGTTTACTTTACTTTAAGTAAAATAAATTTGTATCGTACTAATTATTAATACAATTAAAAAAGTATACCAATTATTTTTATGTATATAAAGAATTGCAACAATTATCTGTGTATTATTAGATTATTTATTAATTAACTCCATTTTTGTTTAGGATAAGTATTAGACAAACTCTCTAATTTTAGAGTCCAATCAATTTTTCGGTTTCCAGTGCAAGCCTACGTTTACACTATGCAAACCGCGTTACAGTATCGAAGAACAACTAATTCTTGCAAAATTATGTATTTATGTTTAACCATATACTTCTAACATAAAACTATTAATCAACGTTAGCTTTTTAATAAATGCTGTCCAAATTAATTTTTTTCCTTCTCAAAAGCGATCCCCCACTAATAATCCAAATACACCCAAAATATTATAATTAAATGATCCAAATTTGCTACAAGTAAATAATTATGTTTATAGTATTAATCACAAAATAATTATCTCAAATTTTATAGTTGGTCCTTTAAAAATAAAATAAAATTTTGCATTATCCTCTCCCTCTCTTTAGCAGTGTTATTAAAAATAATAAAGGCAAGATCATTAGAGAAGACAACATTGGAGACAACTTCAAAACAAAGATAAAGAATGTTCTTTATGTAGAAGGTTTGAAGCATAATCTCTTAAGCATAAGTCAACTCTGTGACAAAGGATTTAAAGTCACATTCAATGAAAACTGCTGCATGATTTGTGATGGGAAAAGTGGTGAAGTAATCCATATAGGTAAAAGGAAAGGTAACATTTACTTACTTTCAATTGACCATGCATTCTTCCATAACACTTCTTGTCTTATAAGCAAGATTGATGAATCTTGGCTATGGCATAGAAGGGCTAGTCACATAAATATGCACCACATAAACAAGTTTATTAGAAAAGATTTAGTATTAGAAAATAATTATGTTTATAGTATTAATCACAAAATAATTATAATATTTTGGGTGTATTTGGATTATTAGTGGGGGATCGCTTTTGAAAAGGAAAAAAATTAATTTGGACAGCATTTATTAAAAAGCTAACATTGATTAATAGTTTTATGTTAGAAGTATATGGTTAAACATAAATACATAATTTTGCAAGAATTAGTTGTTCTTCGATACTGTAACGCGGTTAGCATAGTGTAACCCGGTCAAAGTAATGGATCAGTGGTTCAATCGATGGGTCACTAATTGGTTCGATTTGATCCGGTATATATTAAAAATTTAAATTTATATATGTATTTATTATATATAAATATATAACTAACATTATTTAAGTAAGACAAACTCATTTATACTCTAAAATTCAGAATAACAATTAATAATAATATAAAATTTTAAATAAAAAGTAAAAAAAATTACAAAAAAAAGATTAAAAAAAAAAGCAAATCGGACCCGTTGGACCAGCCGAGTTTGACCGATTTTGACCGGATTTAATCAGGTCGATTACATAAATGGTCCAACTACAAATTCGAACCAGTTAAGCTATCGGGTCCCGATCCGACCGGCCGGGTCGGACCGGGTTTTATAACTCTACTTTCTAGTAAGGAGTAGAAATTAAATAAGAAGCAATTAATCGCGTTTGTGCATGGGTGTCTTGTCACGTGAATAAATAGTAAAAGTTTGGTTTGCCTGCAAACTTGATGGTGGTTCAAACTTTGTCATGGACCTCACAAACAAACAAGCCTCATCAATACTGAGCGTTTGGGTTCTCCTTTTGTACAAAACGCCATGGCCCCATGGCACCAACAATTCCACTTGATGCACTTTTTGCTGGTCTTTCCCAAAGCACCAATTCCCATCCCAAACAATCATGGGGCCCTATTGCATCAATTTCTTCTCAATCTACTTCCAACAAAAGGATGAGGGTGTGTGTCAAATAATTCAAAAATCATGTAGGCTTTTTAGAGAATTGTTCTTTTCCATTAGGACCCCATCAAGTGGAGGGGCCCCTCTCTCTCTCTCTCCCCAACCCAACTTCATCTCACGCTGTTGCTTCCAATCACCATAACATGCCATGCATGCACTGTTTTGTTTGGCTATGTGGATATTTAGTATCAATCTGATATTTCCACTCGCAGTTGATTACGTTGCTTTCCATAACTAAATGGACAAGATATTTAATCGGCATCAACTTAATTGCCATTTGTTTTACTCAAAACAAACATGTATCAATGTCATCAAATTTAATTCACTCAATTTATAAGAACAAATACAATAGTATTTAATTAACTACTATATATCTTTGCTCAAAAGTACAAAACAATACTCCTGTTTCTTGTCATTCATCTATTTACAAAGAAAAAATAGTTTCTCTTATTTTTTTTATGTCTAAGATAACTTTAATTATAAAATTTTATAATAAGAGAAGAAAATCAAGAGATTTAGAGTAAGTAATTAAATTATCTTAAATATGAAAAAGGAATTGCACAATGAATTGAATCTGATGTTATTAAAATAATTTATGAGAATCAAACCTAAGAGTTGACACTCATTCTCTTAATCATATATTTCTTAAGAGTGACATCAAAATTCATTCTTAAACAAAAATTTAAAAACAATTCCTAAATCCAAAGTCTTCATGACAATCCATGAGCTTCTGATCTTACTGAACATATGGAGAGGAATCGAAAAAATTATTTTAATTCATTGATTTTTGGTTCAAGTCTAATTCATCAGTCATGATGCAAAAATAAATAATTAATTAAAAGTTGATGTTTTCTGGTTACAAAATATGCCTCTATCAAGTAATTTTAAATTGGTTTTTTTAATGTGTGTTCATATGTTTCTATGTTAATATAAATTAAATATATCTTTTTAAATTAGAAGTGTTTATTGCCACTTTTAATTGTCTATCTTTTATATATCTCTTAAATTGTAAAGGTGTTGTGAAAGTATAATTATTCTTAATTAAGATACTGGCCATCGAATTGTGTTTGGTCATTATCTAATGATGTTTATATCAATGTGTCTCTCTTTGTACTAACTACAATCACCTAATTGGGAAACTTGTTCCTTGCTAATAATGTAGAAAATTGTTCTTTCACTAATACTAATTATGAACATAACGATAAACCGAAAATCATTAGGATAGTATCAAATATCTTTTATGTATATGTTGGAGCAATTAATCTAATGATATAGATCCTAAGATAATTCACGATTATTTAGACTAATTTGTAACTTATCTGTTATCGTCACAAAAAAAGAATAAAGGATAAAGAAAATAGGACCACATGGGTGTTATGCAACTTTTTCTTTTTTAGCATTTGTCTAATCTTCCATGAAACACCTTCGGGCACCACTACCCTGCCAATGGTGACATATTATGTATATATAGCTAGCTTATAGTTACTTTTTATGATCGCATATTGATAAATGATTGCCGACCTCAACATCTACAACTAGTTAATTCATACAATTCGAAGCAAAAAGGGGGAGGGGGGAAAAGCAGGGAACATTCAAAATAAATATACTTATTTATTAGCATCTAAACCCTTTGATCAGTTGTCTTTCCTTATCATCATACTGAAAAGAAAACGGAACTAGGACCACTAAATTATATGGTACGACATTTTTAAACTATATTTTGTGTTGCTGTTTTCAATGAAACATTTTTCATCCTTACTTGTTTTTTAATCAAACTCAATAGCGGACTATTGGGGATATACATACTACATTCGATCGCAAACTCTATGAGAATAATTGTGGACATCGACATCACTAACTTATATATTATTTTTCAATAAAAAATGGTTTGGTTATAAAAAAAATGTTAAAAGATTCCCAGTGCATTAGTGATATAGCGAAAATAAATTCTATAACATAATAATTTTTACCTTACAAGTCAACCGGATAAGATTGGATTAAACTCAAACTCAAGTTCTAAGAAAGTATCATAGTCAATTAATTCTAATTATTATTGTTGAACCTATATATTGAGTTATCCATTTTAGGATCCACCAATTTTACAACTTCATATTCGAGATGTTTAACCTCAACGGTATAATTGTCTATTGGAGATTATTAATCCAACCGTTAATATAACTAAAAGAATATATATATATATATATATATATATATATATATATATAAAGTATAAGTTAATTTTGTAGGATAATAACGTTGATGTATTTCAACTTTTATTGTAAAGTTTTTAATTTATGTAATAACACTTCATGTATCCTAAATGACTAATACATCATTACAAAAACGAAAAATATCTCTTTATTTTTAAAGACTACGTACTAAAATAAGAATTAACCTTGGTAAGGTTTATTTACCTGGCTAAATACAATTGATCAATTGATCGCCTATGAAAATTATATCATTTCTTATGAACTTAAATAGAGCAAATAAGAACAAATCATTTTTTTATGGATGTCTTTTTGGTTATAGGGTATACATCGAGTGCAGCCATGTAAAATATTTTACTGTACATTTCTTATGAACACACACACACACATTATCATTTTACTGTAAAAAAGAAACAAATCATATTAATTAACATCCAAACTTATTAATTATCATATTAATCAATTACATTTTCTAAACTATCTTTAATCATATCTCTTTAACATGATACTCAAAATTGAACTTATATAAGAGTGTTTTTGATATAATAGTATTAAATAGAGTCGAATTAGTTAAAATTTACTTACATTTTTGCAGATATTTGAATCCACATGAAGTATTGTAGAAGAGAATCGAATGAACCAAATAATAAGTAGACAATGTTTTAATGTTTATTTCTTTTGGCGGCCATATTTGCTTTTACATAAGGGAGCAATGTTAAAACATGCATGTTATCTTTTACTTTACTTTCAATGGGTACATAAAATTAGATGAGCCTTACAAAAGTAACACTGCATGTTTGTTTTAAATTTGCACTCAACCGAAACATGCACATGCTGAAAACGTGTTTAACATCGTGCTAGTCTGAAAATCTTTACGTTTTTTAGAAATATGTTGACTGAAGCAATTAAGAAGTTTCTTAGCTAGAATTAAATTTTCACACTCAATTTTTAACATAAAATGATTGTACTACAATATAACACAAAACACAAGCAAAGTTGGCTGGCACAAGGACCTTCCCGAATTGGCAGAAAATGGTAAAAGAAAAATATCGCAGCACGAAACTGGTGCACAGCTAATATTGTCTTCAAAAATATTATGACACACATGCATGCATTCTTAAACAATTCTACCAAAATAAAAGGGATCGATTATCCAACGTGTGGAGGAAGCTAAGAAGTTTTGGTTGGCCAAGAACGTTAACAGAGAATTGAAAATTGTGGCACAACAAGATTCCCATGCAGTAGATGTTGTAGCTTGAAAAGGTTAAAAGTCTGAATATGAAAGGTCAGATCACCACTTACGTTTGGGACAATGTCTCGTACTGCTCATTGGTCCTACATCTGTTGACAATGTTTTTGATGGTTAGTACTTGCATCCAAACATGCCCCACAATTTTCTCTTCACAGTGAACTCGTGGCCAAAACTACTTTGCTCAAACCATTCGTATCTCTAGCTAGATGAACATATATATATTGGATTCAACATTATCACTCAATATGTCTCTACATCTACAGGCATTACATTGTCATTCACCGATCTCTTTTCATTTGATATGACTCTCTCTGTGGACAACCGTGAGCTATCTTGATTCCACACACTTGATTGTGGTTCTAGTTTATCAAATTATTACACAATTGCTATTCCTGTTTTTGTTTTCTGTCTTCCCAGTTATGTTATTGCTAAAATTCTTGACATTGATGGAATGAACAATTAAGTCCTTGTACTATATGTGAGCTAGAATTGAGATATATATAAGTTTCGGAATAGGTTCTAATTATAGATCACAAAATTTTAAAAAGTTTCTAATTATAAATTAAGTGTTATGTCTAAAAAAAGTTTTTAAATATTAGTTGTCTTGTTACTTTAATTTTTTTATTGCTTTTACTATTATATCATGAGATGTACTGTAAAATTTACTTTACTTAAACGTAAATATGTATAAAGTACTTGAAAACTCAATTGAAATGTTGTCAATATTCCTAATGAACTTGAATATAGAGGCCACTTCTTCTAGTTCTAGCCGTATGCCTCGAGTTGCAACGCATCTTTGACATTTTCTGCACCAAATTCAAAACCATCTGGAGAGGATACAAAGTCCCCATTTTTAAGCCACAAAGTCCAAAGTTTTTTTTCTTCTAATTTTTATCTGTGGTCTACGCGGTAGCCTTAGTTATTTTTCAAGCCCATGTTTTTCTTTCAGATGATAAAAGAATAAACTATACTTTGTCTAAAGAGTTACGTGTCAAAAGTTGTGACCAGATTTGAAAAGAATCAGGCATCCGTACCTTTTTTATTGTAGAAAAGGATTGATTCACTAACTATTAAAATCATAGTTCCAATTTATTATCAGCTTGTATCTGTCGGTATGTATTGAATAATTTTCGTTTTTAGTTGATAAATATCTTTTATTTGATAAGATATAATCTTTATTAGATATCTTTTATTTGATAAGATATTATCTTGTTTGATTTGATGGCTTAAGCCCTGCCTATTTCATCCTATAAATAGATGAGTAAGGGTAGAGGCAAAACACACAAAAATTTGAGAGCCTTAAGTGACAATCTTGAGTGTCATATTTGAGCAAGCTCCTGTGCTTGCATATTTGAAAGATTCTTAGAGAGTTTGAGTGAAACACTCTAGGTTTCGTTTGAGTGACCACCATTATTGGAGAGGTTGAGTGTATCACCACATTGGTGTGTTTTTGATTCATTGTAACCGTGATTTGTTATAGTGGATTTTGATATTGGACTAGGTCCCGTGAGTTTTTCTTTTCTCACATTGAGGAAGATTTTCTCACGTTAAACAAATTCTGATTGTCTCCCTCACTCCCCTTTTGATTTTATTCCGCTTCCGCATTCAATTTGATATTTGAGGGTATGAGATTATCCAATATGCATTCAATGCTTATAACTTTGGTGCATGTAGGGGCCTAGTTACTAATTGTCGACGCAAATATTTTCTTTCACATAACCTCACCAAATTTTATAATAAGGTGAAAACACCCGAAATAAAGTAATATATTGATTAATATATTTATATGTTTGAGTTAAAAATGAATTATAAATCTTCTTATTGCATCTCATTCGTGTTAATCCTCTTACTACTTTTGCAAAATAAGTACTATTAAATATATTTTATATTTTTAAGACATTAATTTACATTATAAGATAGTTGAAAAAATTGTAAAAAAAAAAAAAAAAGTAACATTGGTTGTAAACATCTTTCCAAAAGTCAACACAGGTAATTTAAAAACAAAATTAAAATCAGGTCTTATCTTTCTTGTGTCATAGATTTAATTCCTTTTAACATTATTAAAATCTTATTTCCTGACAATACTTTTTAGAAAGATTTATCGAGGTTTAAGAGTTACTTTATGATGAAATAAAATTACTTGTGAAATTAATATCGTGTTTGTGTATTTTTTTACGTTGATAACAAAAAGACGTTTGTAAAAGTATTTATACTTTTTTTTTTTGTGTGTTCAGTTTGTATTGAATCATTAGATTTAACTCAAAATTTATATATCAACAAATTAGACAGAAAATCAAATATGCATAAAAAATTTATGCAATAGTAACTCTTTGAGTAAGTTAAAGTCTCAATTTATCATTAGCGTCTTACTTGGTAGTAATAGCTGTTCCTCATTCTAATACTCTTTGTAAAAACGAAAAATCCTTCTTAGAATTGTAGTGTAATGTTTTTCTTGCGGTGAAAATAAAAATTGTTATTAAGGGTAAAAGAATATTATGGTTTGCATAAAGCATGGGTTGAATAAGACCCGATATTTGAGCCGTAGGTCAGAGAGAAACATGGTTGATCCCTGTAGGCCATGTTTGTCATTGCAATAATGAGAAGAAGAAGAAAAAAAAAAGAAGAGAAAAGTAGTGTGAAATAAAAGCTTAACATTAACAAGACATGTACGCACACCCAGGCCCACCTAGCTTAGCTTAAGAAACCAAACCACTCCAGTTCCAACGCAAGCAACTGCACCCTTCCCATAAATACCACACAACAACCCCTCTTCCCCTCTCCAAATCACACTGTACTACTGTCAATGGAGACTGGTGGTGGACGCGATTCTGGGATGAGTTCAGAGACTATCAATTCCTCCACTCAAAGAAATTCAATGAGCAACGATAGCGTTTGCAGCACCAGCTTCAGCCGTCTCTCCTTCGATCTCCCTCCTTCTTCTTCCCCTGAGAGCCTCTTCGTGAAACCGCACCGCTCCTCCGACTTCGCCTACTCCGCCATCCTCCGCCGCAAGTCCGCCCTCACCTTCCGCGACTTCCACCTCCTCCGCCGGATCGGCGCCGGCGACATCGGCACCGTCTACCTCTGCCGTCTCCGCCACAACGGCGACGAAGAGGACGAGGACGCCTGCTTCTACGCGATGAAGGTGGTGGACAAGGAGGCGGTGGCGCTGAAGAAGAAGGCGCAGAGAGCGGAGATGGAGAGGAAGATTCTGAAGATGGTGGACCATCCGTTCCTCCCTACGCTGTACGCGGAGTTCGAGGCTTCGAATTTCTCATGCATTGTGATGGAGTATTGCTC
>PYAF01004229.1:561088-572164 GCA_007407185.1 Glycine tomentella
GTTACAGGTTTTACGCGGCTGAAGTACTGGTTGCGTTGGAGTATCTCCACATGCTGGGAATCATCTACAGGGATCTAAAGCCCGAAAACGTGTTGGTCAGATCAGACGGTCACATCATGCTTTCCGATTTCGATCTCTCTCTATGCTCCGATGCTATCCCAGCCGTTGAATCCCCTGACTGTTCACTGGACCCCGTATTAGCGCCCGCTTTACGCTACACACGCCAGTACTCCACCCCCTTCTCCTGCCTCTCGAACCGCGTATTCCGGTCCAGGAAGGTCCAGACCCTCCAACCCAACCGCCTCTTCGTGGCCGAACCGGTCGGGGCCCGCTCGTGCTCCTTCGTTGGGACCCACGAGTACGTGTCGCCGGAAGTGGCCTCCGGGAACTCACACGGCAACGCCGTGGACTGGTGGTCCTTCGGGATATTCATCTACGAGATGGTGTACGGTCGAACACCCTTCGCGGGACCATCGAACGAGGCTACGCTGCGCAGCATCATCAAAAAGCCCCTAGCATTTCCCACCTCCACGCCCTCCAGTACGCTTGAAATGCACGCGCGGGACCTCATATCAGGGTTGCTCAACAAGGACCCGAACCGCAGGCTCGGATCCAAACGAGGCGCTGCGGACGTCAAAAAACACCCCTTCTTCGCGGGGCTCAATCTCGCGCTCATACGGATGGTCACGCCGCCGGAGGTTCCGTCACTGAGAAGGCAGAAAACGACGCCGTTTTACTACCCCGTTAACGATAACGGCAACGTAAATAACAGTAGACAGCAGCTAACGGCGTTTGATTACTTTTGATTTTGATTAAAATCCGACGATGGTTCCCCCTGCGCCACGCCACGTGTTCAGTCGGTGCCCCCCAGATTTTACTATTGGCAGATGGGTGACTTATGTGTATATTTTTTAGTTGTGCTTTCTTTTTTGTAACCCTTTTTTTTAATATAAAATAACATAGTTTGATACTTACAGTTACAGTACATTCAAGTTTCTTTTGACCTTTATCTTATATTTTTTTGGCATGTCGTCCATAATATTATGATAAGGTAGATAAATGGCGCGGGGATACGAAAGAAAAAGAAAAGAAAATAAGGAAAAGGAGATAATTTGATTCTTTCCATCAACGTAATGAAATGTGGGGATTGGCAACTTGTAGTTGTATTCTATGTATATATCAAATGTTGCTCCTTTTTTCTTGCCATACCACGGCATTGAGATTTGAGATGATCATCTTTTTCTTTCTTTTTTTCTTTTCTTGCATTGAGATTATCATCTTAATCATAACAGGTACTTTTAAAAGCTGAAGTATTTGGGTCTGTCTTTCCTTTCCTGGTATGCTTTAAGGGGAGACAACCATGAAAAAATAACTTGGCATTTCTAAATACAGAATATTCCTTGCTTAATTTCTTCACATCACACTTTTAGATGCGCAGAGACACGTAGGAGTACACAGACGCGTCCCGTTTATTAATTAGTGATATATAGCCTACTTTAGCCATCTTAAAAACAGTGAGTGAACTAAATTGTACTAGTATAATTCAGTATCTGACTTTTGTTACATTCTTCATATGAAAGAATTGTGTTATTTAATATTTCAATAGAGATTATCTCATCATTTTGTGAATAATAAAATAACCAATGTGTTACTCGAATTATTAAATTATAAGAAGACACTAATAAATAATAGGTTAATTTTTTCCAATAAGTACCATATTTAAAATTTACTCTCTGGCATTGAAAATCTGCACGTCATCGAATTTTGTTGTTGAATCATTATTTTCATTCTAAATGATTCCAAAACAGTCAAACTGTTTGTTGAGAAACTGTTTGTTTCACTTAAAATGACCTAGAAAAGCACAAAACTATTTCATTTTATTTGTCATTCGCAAACAAGTTTTTAAGATCAACAGGGTAATCTGAACGATGCACGACTAACGTTATTGTAGGGAGTATATACGCTCTTATTTTGTTTTATTATAATTTGAATTTAATACTTCATGTAAATTACCTTAACCTTATACTTTAACCTTCATTGCTCTTATTGTAGGGAGTATATACATTGCTGAATTCTTTTTCCTTTTTAATTAAAATCTTTGGCTATGTGTTTTCTTATACAAATTCAAGTTTTCTTTTGCTCTAAATAAAGGGTTAGTTGTTTATTTTTTTAGTATAAAAAAAATTATGTTGTTATTTAATAATGTATTGTCATACTATTTTATGAATTTAATAACTTATATTAAATTCATCAAATAATATGACAAGATATGTAAAGCCCACAAAAATTTAAAAATGACAAGATATATAACCAAGAGAAATAATATGACAAGACATTACTAGATGATATTGTAAATTCTTATAATTAATTATGTCAAAATCAAACTCATTTGATTAATGAATACCAAATCAACAAATTGTTAGAATTGTCAGATTATGTAAGTGTACAGATTATCTTATTTTCAAAAGAAAAATCATTTTTCTTTTTTGAACAACTTCATAAAATTTTCAAAATCAAGTTTTTTTTTCTCCTGCCTTATAAGAAATATATATTAATAAAGCAAATGGTATCAGCAGTACCTACATAGACATAAAGAGCATAATACAAGAGTTACCCAATGAAGATCCCTAACATTGATGAGTTACCTTCAAAATAAAGTTGTTAACAAGCATGTAATAGTATAAGAAAAAGAAAAATGTTTGATAGATATCTAATATATTGTTATCCAACACTTAAAAATTATATATATATATATATATATATATATATATGTGTGTGTGATTAAAAGAAGAAAAAAATATATTAATGATATATAAAATTATAAGTGATATATTATCATTAGTCTAAAAAAATCTTATCACTCGTCGGTGAACCAAACATCTAATATAAGAAAAAAGGTTTATAACTCATCTCAAAAACAACAGCGAGAACCTTTTGGAACTTGAACTGCTTCTTTAGGCTTTTAGAGGCTATATACATAAGCCCTTTCAAAACCCCAAAGGGCTACCCTGTGAAGTAGACTAGAAAGTCAGCACCCCATACACACACATATAATATATATATATATATATATATTTATATATATATATATATATATATATATACTGTGTGAAATACTGCTGAAATAATATAATTTTGGTTGAAGTTGGCTCTTGTCAAATATTCCATATTTCTCATAATGTTACACATATAGAAAAGTTAGGCTTGTGATTTGTCGTGCCTGTCTGTCCGTCTCAAATCCCCATATATGACTTTACAAATAACTTTACTTTCTCTTTCAATTTGACTTCGGAATGACTTCTACAGTTCTACTAACTATATTTCACATGTATTAAACAAAGATAAATAGGAGTGCTAAATACTTAAATAGTTCAATAAAAAAAAAAGTGTTAAATACTATAAATTTACTTTCTCTTTCAGTTTTATTTTTATATAATTTTTTATTATTTTTCTTTCTTTAATTTCTATCTTACTATCTATCATATATATATATATATATATATATGTATATTATTTCCTATTTTTATTTTTATTTTCTTTTTTAACTACCATGGATATAACTTCCGTGCTCACAATACATTAGGGGAATTAAAAATCAATATTTTCACGTCATGAAAGTAAGCATCCCGAGACTACGTTTGACTTTTTAACATTTCTGAGAAAAAGTTCAAAGGAAAAGAGAGATCAATCGAAATTAATATTTGTTCATGAGTGCTGAATTAAACTTCGTTTTCAACACTTTTCTAACCCCGTATACATATTGGCATGCAACATCTTAATTAATTTGTAAATTATATGCCATACATGGTGATCATAGACTGACAGTATACGACTGTTTTGCTTATTTGCTTATATAGATATAATATCGCATCCTACATCAAATGGAGGAGGAACACGTTGTACGATTCGCGTAAAGAAAAAATGCAAGACTTTAATAGGATATGTTTTGACATGTCATAGCATGCAGTGTATAAAGATACAATCAATAAATAATAAACATATAATAGCAAGAACCTTTTACAACTTGTGCATGATGCGTTCCTCGAAATGTATATAGAACAGTACCCAAGAATCGATGCTCCCCAGCTCATTGAAATTCTGTGTTTCTGCTTTCAAATGCCGTTTTCAAATTTTCAGGCTTTACAGATATGTCCCATTCTCATCAAATTAACATATCATATCATATCTCATCTCATCTCTAATTCCCTTTTTCTCTTTGCCTTCCCTTTAGAATGTCCCTAATACTGTTTTATCCGCTTTAGTATCAAACATGTTTGTTCTCTAATGTTTCTAGAAAGTTTTCGGGGCTTCAATTAGGACTTCACTTTCCTCTGCTTGCCTTTCATTTTAACACCCTCGATATTAATTATACACAAATTTAATATAGCATGTAGGGTCTGATAGTTTGTAGAGAAAGAGAATAAAAAAAGACAAATAAACAGTAAAATCATGTAAAATTTATATTTTTACATTCTATTTTAATTCACTTTTTTATTCATTTTTTTCACTATACCTATTAGTGGCTGTTAAAAAAACCATTTTAGATTATTAATTAGAATGTAAGAGTATGACCTTTAATACCAGTAAGCATGAAAATGTAATGCGATAGCATTCTTTTCTCATCTATATATTTATAAAAACCATCTGGTCACCATTTTTTCAATTGATACATGTCACTTGGTGGTGTGCCGGAGGTTTACTCTTTTTTCTCTCAATTACTTTCTCTTTCTGCTGTGTTTTATGGATTATTGAGCCTGCGAAAACCAGGCTGGTCATGCCTAGTTTTAATATAAAGCTATTATATTTCTTTAGGTAAAAGTCTTGAAGTTGATTTTGTTCGATCTCTCTATTTGTGTCTATTTATATGTGCTGCATAAAAATTAATTAAACACGATGAGAAGTTGGGGTATAATCGTACCATTACAGCTTGCAATAAGTACATCAAGCAGAGTCTACACACATTATTATTGGAAATGGAAAAAATAAAACAATACAACTTTTTTTTTGCGAGGATATCCAATGTAACTTTTTCAACTAACGAAAAAAGTAGTGTCAACTTTCAACTTTTAATAAATTTAAAAAGTGATATATTTTAAAATAATTTTAGAAAATAATATTTTTAAAATTACAAAAAAAATAGTAAACAAATTAATCCTTTTCCTTCAATATAAGATTATTGAAAAAGTGTTGTTAACAGGCAAGGACAGGGTGATTATACACGCGCTGATGGACAGCTATAGAAGGTGACAAACACGGCACGTGGATGTCAATGTGTTATGTCTGTCGTCTCTTTCTACTCACTCTACCACCTCTTACACCCAATCCCCAGATACAAGAGAAGACTGATAAGGATATTACTTACTCTCCAGTTCCAGATTATTTTATAGAGAGAGAAAAATATATTCAAAAATAGATGTTGTTTTCACAAAATTTATGTTGCACTGTGTTAAATATTTTTTATGATTATTTTTAATCAATATTTAATGAGAATAATGTATAATAATAATAGAATGAATGAGTAATTAATTAAAGAAATATGTTAGGAATATAACACAAAGTTACTTAATACTATAATATTTTAGAAAATTTAACAAATTTATTATGTTTCTTAATTTTTGTATCAAGATTTTAAGGTTTTTATTAGTATTTTTAAAATATTACTGAAAGAACTAAAAAATATTTATTGTAAATATAATAAGAGAAATAAAAAAATCAGAAATAATATAATTTTATGTATTTTAATAAATAAATAAATAAAATCTTAAGAAATATACTGAGCGGTATTAATATAGAAGGGAAGAGTAGATTAGTGATAGAGAGAGGGACATAAGAGGATCGAGGATGAATGAAGAAAGTCTGAATTGATGGCAACAACACATGTCATGAGATTAGCAATGGCATTGCATGTCCATGTGATTTCCTGTCAACCAGGCACCATTACCCACCTTATTTTAAACCTTTCTCCTCTCTCTTCTTCACCCCACCCCCCACATTCCCAACCCAGTTAACCTTAAATCCCACACTTTTTTATTTAATCCAATCACTTCATGCCATTTAGTAGTCTATGTTTGGAAACAAAACATATATTTTTAAAAATAATAACTGAAAATCTGAAAGAAAAAATAAACTGATAAAATAATTAGTACTACTACTTGCCTTAATCAAGCATGGACACTCTTTTTAGAATTAAGGAAAGTAGTAGTATTATAATCGTAATAATTTTAAATCCTCCTGTTACATCATTTTTACTATATCTTATTATATATTTTTCTACTCATTTTGTTACCTTTTTATGATAAATTTTTAAAATGTTTATATCTTCAAAATATTAAATATATTTACTTTTTTTATTTATATTTTCTTAATTTATAAATGAATAAGAATACTAGTAAGAAAATATGATATTACTCTTTAAATTAGTTCAATTTCATGTAATTACCTGATAAAAACAATTTAATTTATGAGTGATATATTACACCCGCGTACGATTTTTCCAACGATTTTGTAAAGAAAATGTTAAACAAAAATGAAAATATACTTAATAATAACTTTGAAATATAAAACATACTCAGAAAAGAAATATAATAAACAAGTACTATAAAATTTAGTAAAGAAATATCATAAGAAAATATAAAATTATTCTTAATTTATATGCCTCCACAATGTATAACTTTTTTTACTCAGAAAACTGTCTAATTTTCTCAACATCAACTTACGTACAGTATTGATAAAAAAAAAAAAAAAAAAAAAAAAAAAAAAAAAAAAAAAAAAAAAAAAAAAAAAAAAAAAACCTTCTTATAGTGTGTTTGAATTATTATTAGTTTAACTAAATGCCAATTCTTTATGAATTCAGTATTTTGTGGGTGTGTATTTGAGTATTAGTTAGATTCAACTAAATTCATATTTAACGTCAATCCAACACTTAATTTGCTTATCTGTTTATGCATTACTAACTTCCATTCAACATCTAAAAAAAAACTTCCATACAACGTAGATCAAACAGTTTTTCAAATACACGGGTGCATTGGAAAGTGAGATTGAAACAAACACGTTACACACCGATCCTTCGTCGACAAAATTTAGGCAAACGTTACATCTCAAATTTATGGTATATTATTGCACGGAAAGGAATTATTGCACCATATTTAAAATTAGAAAAAAAAAAAAAAAAAACAGTTTTGGTGGAATTGTCCAAGTAACTTTCCATAAATGTGTAGTTGAAGTGTAACAAGGCTGGGTGGGAAAGAGAGATGGCGGTCTTGACTTCGTTACTGTTCTTAAGTTGAAACTTGAAAGTTGAATTGAAGCTAAGATGGGAGCCCCAAAATTTACTGCTAGGGTACGTACAAGAAACCAGCTCTAAGATGACTTTCACTAGCCCAGCTAGTTCAATAATTACTCCCATCATTGCATATTTTTCTCATTCATGTTTAATTTTTTTTATTTGGATCTTCATAAATAGTATCTTTGAAATATTAATTAAAAATAAAATAAAAATATTTAATATGTAAAAAGAAAGTTATGAGTAACTTAAATTTTTACGTTTCAATAATATTTTTTTTAGTTCTTTAACTAAATTTTTAAGAATATTGACTAATATTTTTTTATTTTTTTTATTTTAAGGTCTTACTAACTTGTGCTCGTAAGATATAGGTTATCATTTTTTTATTTTATTTAAAATTATTGATATTTTAAATATTTAAGACATAATTATTTGTGTATTTGAAACAATTCTATTTTACTAAAACAGTGGTATGAAATAGATCAAGAAGAGTATATTGATGTGATGAGACACTCAATAATTTTCAATACAAGGTATTCGTTATAGTATTGTGCAATAATTATATAATTTAGTTGGGAGAATTTTAATTCATTTTGAGTACAGTACATTAGAAGTTTTACTTTTAATTATTAATTCTTAAAACAATAAAGATATTACAGTGTACTAGTGTTCAAAGCACGTGTACTTAGTTGACTATCGTTCACATTGTGATTAACAAGGTGGAGTACTAATAAAAGTTGTCTGAAGAGCTAATAAATTTTGATGGGAGGGGACGGTGGAGTTGACAGTTTCCCATAAATATAAGTTGTTGGGATGAACGAAGGTTTGCAGTTGAACTTTGTTAGGAGAAAATGTAAAGAAGGCTATATATATATAGCCTTGGTTGGAGCTGGAGCTGGACCTAAGTAGGATTCTTAGTCAACTGCAAAAGCAGGCAACTGGCAAAGCACTGGCAGTATCCTCTCCCTAAATTAATACCCTCTCCCTTCACTTTTATAATAAAATAATAGTTTTACACTTATTTTCTTTGATTTCAAATATAAATAACAATTTTTTATATATTTTTTTAAATATAAACAAAATATAATTATTAGTGTTTATTTAATAACATTATCTCCAAAATATTTTTTATTTAATAGGATTAAAAATCTTTTTCATACTTAATATTTTTTATATCATGATATTTAGGGATGAATAAACAGACCCATGTTTATGGATTGGTCTGTGATGTCTGCAATATGCACGAGCCACGAACCAAATTTTCTTAAAATCCATGGTTATGCAAGATTTTGGGTCTGTCTTGCATAATCCATGGGCTGTTTCGGTTTGGATTGTGGGGTTCATGGGTTGGTCCACAACCACCAGCCAAGTCCAATCCAAATCCAATTAATCCTAAAAATCCAATCTAAAATTTCTTTGCATTTATATTGAAGATTTATTTGGTTATGTTAAAAAATTTGTAATTGAATATTCGTTAGAGATTTATTAAGACGTTTTAAAAATTATATATATATATATATATATATAAAAAAAAATTGAGTGTAATTGACTATTTTTCTAAGAGAAAAAGAAATATTTATTTTGAAATTGTAGTCTTTTTTAAAAAAACAAGGTTCACGATCCTGCGTGTTTGGCCCGCAGGGCAAGAGTAGACCAATATATTAAGTCTGTGTAAGAGTGCGAGACAGGCTAGCCTTATCCGTTGCCAATATAGGCTTATGTGGGAGGGCCTTACACAGAGCGGGCCTTATGTGGGGCAGACCAGCCCACTTACCCACCCCTAATGATATTAGTGTAGGGTATTCACCAATGATGACTAATCTCCGTTGGAAAACTTGACTAGCCATTTTTAGTGAAATGTTCCCTCCCAACCACGTTTTCTCCATCTACTAGGCTCAAACCCGAGACCTTACTTAAGAGGATCGAGTCCAGGATCACTCGAACCAACAACTTGTTGGTTTATACTTAATATCAATTTTCAATAAAAAAAAATTAATTTAGATAAAATATTTAATTTTTAATTGTGACTCACAAAATTTTAATGAATATAATTAATTTCTTAATAAATATGAAATATGTTTTTTTCTTCTTATAATTAAGATCAAAGGAAGAACTAAAAAAATTAGTTTATTTCATTAAACTGTGTTATTCACAATTAAAAATATAAAATCTTTTTTCTAAACTACACTAAATTGGAACTTGATATTAAACACAAATCCCTTATTAAATAAAAATTATTTTGAACATAATCTCATTAAATAATAAAAAATAGTTAACTTTTGCCTATATCCCATAACAAAAAAAATGATTTTTTTCCTTATAAAAGAGAGAACATAGAGAGTCCCCCATTCTCCTTATCATTCTTTATGTTCCTAATTATAAGACATATTTGAATAATTTATATTTATTAAGAAAATTAGTTAATTTAGTTATTAATATTAAATTTATCTATAATTATAATGGTTTTTTTCCAAATTTTTTCTTAATTTTATTGAGAATTTATTCATCTTTTTTAATCTTCACTGGGGAGAGAAAGAGAAAATTCAAGATATTTTATCAAAAAATAATTAATACACAAGAGAGATAAAATAAAGTCTTTTAATAAGAGACAAAAAAATTATTGACTATATCTTATAAATAGGATATAACCATTCTTATTTATAAGAAGAAAAAAGTGGATTTTTTATAAAAATTGAAAATATACTATTATATTAAATAAAAGTATAATTTATTAATTTTTGTGTTCAAATGGGTGTGGGTGTAAGAAGAGGGGAATAAAGAGGCTTAATTTGGGATTTTAGTTTAATATAAAATTTAAAGGCAGTGTAGAAAGAAATGCATGGGAAGCAAGAAGGAACAGCACCTATGAATCCTCTACTCTTCTCTTAGGCCCAACCCATGATGCTGTTAACATTGAAGAAAGAGGACTTCGAAATTCGAATCCTTTTTTTAGAATTGTGTTTCGTTCTTTCCTTCTTCTTTTAACAATCCAACCAAATACTCTTCCAGCCTTTAGAAATAGTCACTTCCAAGGCTAAAATATACCAAACCATAATATAGCTGAGGGCTGAAAGGCAAAGAATAACACTATTAATGATATTGATGAATGGAAACTCTAATATAGAAAGCATGTCTGTCAAACTGTAGAATAGAAGAATGCGGCAAGATAAAATAAAATAAAAAAGAGATGAAAAAAATCACACGAACATAACTAAATATAGATCTCCTAAGAGACTCACTCCCAATTTTCCTTTCCAGTTTAAGCTTCTACAAATTGCATGTTCCATAATGAAAAGACCTTCAACACACCTACTGGCAGCAACAATTGCAACGTCTCTGATATCCTCAAAAGACACAACCAAAAAAAGGAATGTGTCTAATGTACTCAAATAGGATTTAAAACATTTTTCAATCTTGATTTAAGGTATGTTTCAGTGAATACAAAAATTGATAATCATCAATATATATATATATATATATAATTGATTTGTTATTCTTTTACAGTAACATAGTAAATTTAGTTTCTTATTATGAAAAATTTAATTTATTTTTGATTTTTTTCAGAAACATAAAAAGTTAACAATAATAATAATAAATCTCATTGTATTGATAAAAAAAAGTGATAAATTTAACTAGTAATAAGGTTTACCAATTAAAAACTTTAAAAATATCACATAATTTAAACTAATATTTCAAAATGATTAAAATATCATTTTAAAAAATAATTTTTCTAATAAAAGTATTTAAAAGTTATAAGCACACAAAATTCACGTAGATGTAAGCATAGTATTTAC
>PYAF01004229.1:572264-604923 GCA_007407185.1 Glycine tomentella
AGGAAGTGTTACGGTTGGTTTTATGCAAGAAGAAGAAGAAGAAGAAAAAGAGAGAAAAAGAGGCAGAAAAAGAAAGTTGAGGAAAGTGCAGTAGCACTTAGTTAAAAGAGAGGAGAGTAGAGCTTTGTCTTGTGAGGAAAAATAGAAAGAGTGATTATAAGTTAGTGGGAGTATTTGAGAGAATAAAATTATTGTAGTGTGTTATTGAATTTCTTGTCAATTTAAATAAAAGAGTTTTTTCTCAAATATTTTCACCATCTCTCGATACTTCCAACAAATTCTTCAGGGAAACCGACCAGGGAAGGGGGCAATTTTTTTAACCCCATCAATTTTCGGGACAAGGGCGGGGGTGGTTTTGAGGGGCGGGGATGCTATAAGTAAAAAGCGTCCCCGACCCGTCCGGTTGCCATGACCATTTTCTTCTCATCGTTGTTTGCTAGTTTCGTCATTAGATATTTAAATGCCATGCATGTTTTTTGTTTACCTCGCTTGTGCTTCGTTTCGTTATTCTTGTCTGTCCTACCTTCCTTTTCTTTTGTTATTTGCAGCCATGTCATTCTGTCCAGACGAGTTACTGGTATTTAAGATCTATTCTTATTTACCAGCCAAAGCAATTTATAGGTTGAAATGTGCATGCAAAACAGTGAGCAATATTCTTGAGGAAACCGATTTTGCAATTAAGCAGACAGAGAACTCATTGAAAAAGGATGACACATGCTTCTTCCTTCGGCAAGAGACACCTCAAACATATAATGAAAAAGTGGAGTTGTACCCTTTACCTGGAAAGCAATCATCTTCTGGCGTGTTTTGAGATTCTTGTCAAAGTCATCAACAAGAATCTTGGTTTCCACTAAGGGATTGATTCTTCTTCGTCTTAACACACCACCAGCAGTTGAACTCTTCATTTGTAATCCAGCAACAAAGTCTTGGTTGCCAATTCCTTCCCCCATGCAAGTTCAAGAAAAACAATTTGTTGATCCTAAAATGGTGATGCTAGAATGTTCCAGCGGCGGTTGTGGTGATGATTACATGATAATTCATTTTGAAGTCCAAACCAATTGGTCCGCGAATTATCCCAGTAACATATATAAGTCCAAGGAAGGTTTGTGGAAAGCAATGAAAACAAGCTTCTATGCAGGTGGTAGAAACATCAAGTTTGAAATGCTAGTCTATTTGAATGGGCCAATCCTTTCATTTCAGATTGCTTTCCTTATCTGACTGAAAGGAGTCCATTTTATAGGCCTTATATAATGTCCTACAATCTTGAGAGTGGCCTTTCAACAATGCTAAGGGTTCCAGAAGATGCTACATGCGGCTCACATGATCATTTGAGTTGTGAGATGAGCATTTGTAGTTGGGGAAAGACTCAGTCCAGCAGCATCTGTTTGGTGAGGCTAAGAAAGTCTGTTGTTACCGTTTGGATCTTGACAGATTATGAATCGCACACATGGTTGAGAATTCTCGAGGTAGCAAAACAAGAGATGGGTTTGATGGAGGAAGATCCTAAAATAACCGGATGCACAGTTATCAATGGCGATCTCCTAATTTTGGCTACTGAAACAAGAGTCTACAGTTATGGTTTGACTGATGATGAAAACTATATAAGGGTTGAGGAAATATGCTAACACAGATGCGAATCCAAAGTTTGCTTTACTTGCTACTCAGATAGCTTCGTCTCCGTGGACCAGGGGCTACATGTTTGCCTTGTTAAGCTTCTTCTTGTCAAAGATATTGCTTATCCATATGAGCATACAGAGTCAACAGTGATATCTTCAGGTTCCTATTGCTGCTAATGATTCTCCAAGTATTAGCTGGAAGCCTCCTCCGATTGGTGTGGTGTGTACAAGCTCAATTGTGATGGTTCAGTCGAAAAGCATTTTAATAAAGCCGCTGTTGGAGGGATTCTGCGAAATGATTCTGTACAGTAAAAAGTCTAGACCTAGTTGGGGTAATTTTTTAGGATTTTCAAAAATAATTTTGCTATCAAGATTATTTTTGAGAAATGATTTATTTTATTTTTACTTTCCTACTAACGAAATTTGATTTTGGGTGAAAAACGCACAATATTTATATTTAGATTTTAAAAGAGTTTCATCGGGAACAAATGATATGCATGTCTTATGTCTTGTGGGACAATTGGTACGATGTCAATCATAGAATCAATCCAAATAGTTATATTTTTCACATTTACCGAGTGACAAATTTAACATTTACTATAATTTGATAAATATTACCTTCATAGCTTTGGGTTTCAAAAGAAAAACCACTACACAACAAAGTTCAGGTCATCGACGTTCAATTCAACAGAAGACAACCAAATAGCTTCTTAAATGTATCAGATAAATACAAGTTGCAAAAAGTGAATGCGCTTCACAAAGGTTCCAGATGTAGAGGACGATCATGCAGTCTCCACCTACCAATTTCGTTAAAACAGCATTACTACATTGAGTATCTTTAGAAGGTCAAGGATACTTTACTGGAATGCATTGCAGTGTGTTTCCTGGCTTTCTTTTGATTGGAAATGCTAGAGAGGAGAGGTAACAAAGAGTAACGGAAATATATTCACAGCACCAGTTTTCCTCGTGCTGAAATGTCTAAAATTCGTCAAAAGTGGTCGTAATAATCAGGATGATTATCATCATATTCAGAAAAGTCACTCCCACCTGAGAATTCATAATAATCATAATCATCATCAGACAAGAAATCTATGTCGGAAATCCCAGATGGGTAGTCTTCATCAAGAGATCCATAATCAATTTCAGCTTCAAATGGGTAGTCATCGATCAGTGGGATCACATGGAAGCCGTAATTCTTTGGTCTGTTCCGCACATCTTTTCCCCAAACTTCCTGCCAAGTTAACATTGAAACACTGTCGTAACTCAAGAGATTCAAGGAGAGGACAGCCATCAAGAATAGCAAGCAGGCCTTCATTAGTAAGCTTGTTTCCAAAAAGCTGGAGATGGTGTAACCTTGGCATGGTTTCTGCAATAGCAAAAGCCTCCTCATCACACTCAATGTGCGGACGTCTGTAACCTTCCATGTTGAATTTCAGTGTTTTTAAGGGTGGGCAACACTGGCCAATAGCTTCTAGAGGGTCCTTGGTTAAGTTGCTGATTGATATATATCAAGCTCCTCCAGCTGAGGAAGCTTTTCTGCAATTTCACTCAGTCCTTCATCTGAAATCTGATAGCAACATGCAAGACGTAGGCTTCGTAGATTACTTGTATTGGGAAATGGCAAGACAATGCAGGGAGAAGAAGTGTTAGATAAAGACACCACCGAAAGATTCGGCATGAGATTGGCAAACAACCTATACAGAGATACTACCAAAAGACCTGCGGAGGCTTTGGTAATAAACAATCTAAAAATGTGAAAATTTCATTGTTAAATTTACAAGGAATGAACACTTTACACTTCAAACAAGAACCAGGAATAGATCCTCTGGACTCTCACGTCAAATTTTAACATATATGAAGCGGCCATGTTCAAATACTATATCTATGTCTCTTGTAGTAGACATTAAACAAGTACAAGGCCTATATAATATTTAATAGGTAGAGAGATAGATACAAAATGAAAACATGGCCTGTAATGTACAATATTAGAGGACCCCTTCCCATTATGACACAACACATATAGTTTCAGCAATATTAGATCACAGAAACATCAATTGTATATGATATACCATATCTGAAATCGAAAACGAAAATTGAAATATACCATTAAATCAATAAAGTCATCACTATTCACAGGCAACAAGAAATATGGTTTTGATCATTCACTTGAGAACATTTTAAGATTTTTGAGTTTATTCATTCGTTTTTGTATAATGTCATCTTAGCGGAATGTTTCTTCAACTGTGTTTTCTCGTGGGTTTTTAGTGCTTGCTTGGAAGTTTTTTCATTTTTTTTTTTAAAAAAAACTTTTATATTAATAGTGTATATGTTGTTATTTTCTCGAAAAATAAAACATAAAAACCTATAATAGGTCCTCCAATCTCCAAAGACTGAGGGCGCTTGTATGGGCGTTTATTGCGCTTAAACCCACATGCAATGATGTGATGTATGTAGTTTTGGTAAAATGCAACGACATTAATTTGTTAGTATATGATTTGGTAACTTGACGACAACCAAAGTGGCCAACTGTCTAATACTAAACCACGTTCTCTTAGCTCTAGCTGTGGGTTTAGGTAGTGTGTTCCATACTTCCATTAAACACCTTTTCTTCAACGTGGTATTCCAGTACTTAATTATTTTATGTGAAGCCACGTCTAAACTATATAAAGCACTTTCTGATTAGATAGAGTAGCTACACAGTAACAAGACAAACCAACAAAAAACAACATATTTCCATTCGATTCAAATTTCATAAATGAATTATAAAATAAGATTAAGATCAATTCTGTCATATATTGACAAAACTTGGATTTTATTTTCTTTTCATCAACTTCTCAAATCAAATAATCATGTGTAAACATTAAACTGTCTCCATTAAAAATATATATATAATTTAATGGGTTAGGAAACATATTCATATGTTAATTATTTGAAGAAAGAAAATAAATTAATAATAAAACTAAATGCTTAATGTAAGAGAAGTCATATGACTTAACAAAAATGAAAATAGTTGCTCAAAACGTTTTTGTTCAAGAATGATAATTTTTTTGTCATCGTAATTATGACCTATGATTTTCTGATAAAATTTTAAATATTTTTACAAATTTTGATTTTTTGAATCATTATAAAATTAATATTCTCAGTTCAGGGCTTAACTAATCATAATTAAAGTTCATTACATCTTCCTAATGATGTACATTTATAGTATAAGAATAAATCAACTAAAAAAGTTTCAAATAAAATTCATTTAAAATGTTTAACTGAAAAAATATCATTTAAAATGACTTCTTGCCTTGTACAAATACAACTGTGTACAGGTGTATAATGTCCATGTATAAATATTGAGAGGAATGTTTATATTTAATATTTCAATAATATGCCTGAAAGAAAAATATATACCTCCAAAAGGATGATACCAACGGAAAAACAAAAACTACTTGCCTCTGATTAATCAAAGCATACCAAGAGTCTAACATTTATATATAAAAACACATAAACACACTCTTTTAATATATCATTTATTATTTGATTTTAAAATTTTTATATTAAAAGTTAACCCATTGAAGATTGAATTAATTTTTTAAAAACTAAATTAACAACAAATAAATATACATTAGAGCGAGTGTCTTGAAAAAATATGTTTATATTTTTATATAATATTTGTGAAATTTAATTATAATATAATTTTTTTAGATAGGATACTCCTCAACCGTAAGCAAGTGACTATTCTCTCAAGATACTAAAATATATTTAAGGAGTTGACTTTATTAATAAATATTTTTTCATATGCATGGGTCAGGATTTAATGAGTGACCCTATATTTAAGGAATAAAGTTATCTATCAATCATAACACATTATTAATATTTAATTATAATGTATTGACAGTGTAAAGATTTTATAGCTTATCATCTAATCAGACATGTCATATGTACATCATGTGTTTGGAAACAATTTTGAAGAAAGTAGGACGTGAATTTTTTTTGAAGCTACCAATTTTTGAAAATTGTATTGATAATTTTGTTAAATTTTATAATAATTACTTTAAAAACCAAAATTCATTAAATCTAAATAGCATTCTTATAAATCGCTTGAACGGTCAAACATAAAATAACATTGCCCGTCAAATAACTATTTTATGTTAAAAAAATGATGTATTAGTGTGTTTTTTTATCCATTGATGTATTAGTTGTATGTATTGTATATCTTAATTAACATAAGTTACGCAGACAAAGTAGGATACAAATTTCACTGAAAATCTATCTTAGGAATAAGAGAATTTACTCCGATTTGGTTTGCGGCCTCGGAGAAAGAAAACCATGAAAAAGTCAAACACTAAGCAATAATTGCGCATCAACCATGAACCAGCCCATCTCCCATTTGAACTAACACCATAATATACTATATTAGACATCAAGAAAGAATAGCATAAACTCTTTTCCAGAGATCAGAGATCAGAGACCAGAAGGGAGAAGGAGAACTAAGTTTACAAAAGTAATCTTTCTTTCTTAGATCTCTCACCACAATATTCATTAAAAAAAAACTACTTTTCTTCTTCTGCTTATCCTCCATTCGTTAATTCTTCATTACATAGTGCTGTTTATCACGTCTTTTTTACCTTTTTGCCTGTTGCTGGGTATAGCATGGATCATGTTCGAGCATTTTCATCTCCCCATTTTCTTTCTTCTTCAACAAGTAACTTCAATGGACAGCAAGATATAGAAGAATGCGGTTTGGAAGGTAATTAATTTCCTTAATGTGTTACACACTTGAGTCATCCCTTTCAAATTTGTTTTTCCTTTTTCCATTTTGGATCCAATCTCATAAAAATAACTCATTTTTTTATTGTCGATTCGCAACACCTGACACCAACCCTCCTCCTTTATCCTGGTTTGGAAGAGGCCATGCATGCAACCACACATAGGCATAGTTATTTTGGATCCAATCTATCATCTTAAAATAAAAATGGACAGAAACTTCAATTAATTAATCATATATGTGAATAAAACCGGTCATGCATCCTTATTCAATATATATTTCATTTTTTGTTATAGGCCTTGCCACCAATGTTAAGCTATTACTGAAGCTAATTCAAGACCATAATGGGTCTAGCACAAAAGAAAATGATGAGCGCAAGTTTCATAGGGTGAATGGAATGATGTTTATCCTAGATGAGGCTAGGAATAGGATTCAAAAGATTCAATCTACCACCCAGAGAAGAGCTGAACTTAGGAGGTGTAACACTGACCTTAGGCCTAACATTCCAGCTCCAAAGGACAGAAAGCCTCCTTCTGATGTGCCTATAGATGAGAAAGAGAGGCTAAAGAGGGAGCTTAACGCGAGCTTGCTGGCGCGACAAAGCCTTCAAGCAATGTGTTCAAGTTTGGGAAAAGAGAAACAAATTATGGCTGCGGAACTCGCAAGGAAGGCTCAAGAGTTGACAGAGATGGAGGACTTCATTGGTGATCTAAAGGCACAGAATGACATGTTGATGGAGAAGTTGCATGAACAGAAGGAGAAGAAGGGTAATGGGGTGGAGATGGAATGCAACATAGTGCTACGAGAGCGAAACAAGGCGCTTACGGAGCAACTCCAGAAGTCGATTGATGGTTATCGGTCTATGAAGAGAAGGCTCAGAGATATTCAAGAGGAGAACAGGCAAATTCGCGATACGATGGAGCAAATGGAGGAGGAAGTTGATGCAGGAATTGACAGGAATATAGGTAGGTTCAAGGAAGGAAATATGAGAACAAATGAGATCAAAGAAGAAATTTCAGCTTTGGAGCATATGCTTGATTCTCTCAAGATGAAAGTCTCAAAATATACACAGAAGAAAACTTGATGTCATATGCCAAGAGCTCAATCTGTGAATGGTAGAGGCAAAGAAGAGAAGCATGATTTGCAAGGGATCGAAGAGAGTGGACATTGTATCAATAATACATGCATCGTCCATTTACAGCATGCTCTTGTTCAATTCTTGCCTATCTCAGTCGTCTATTTTCATATCTAGAAATTAAAGCATGCTCCTAGTCCAACTAGTCCTAGACCATTGTAGAATGGGAGCCATTAGCCAAATCTGTTGACTGTAAAATATGGGAGTGAGAAGAAAGGATTAAACTCAAAGAAGTGAATAGTGACATACATTACACATGTTTTTGAACTTTGGTTCAGATGTACACTGACCCAAGAGTTGTATAAACCAGATTCCTCTCCTCTCTGTATTGCATGTCCTAAATTCAATTTTTGTTCAGTTCAGTCTGATCTATTTCATGTAGACTTTGTTAGTAAATGCATATATAATTCACAACATTTTTATCAATTCTCGATTGTACAAGATATTCTTGTTTTCGACTTCAAACTAGCTCAAAAAGGCCACGGTTACTAATATACAGTCTGGCTACTTGAACAATATTTCTCGATGAACTTGATGATAATAATTTATGACATTAAATGTTATAATTGCCGAATTAAATTTTTATTTATTTTCCAACTTAATATATATTTAAACTTAATAAATAAAGGATAGAATATATTCAGTTTTCATTTGCTAATCACTAATTTATACATATATTCTTGTATCACTAGGCACGTCACTATATATTATTGAAGTCAAATCTAGAGTCTTCATAAAATCAACGCAAATAGCAAGGTACTGCCTTTGATTCTTAATATAAGTCACTATATAGGAAGAAAGAAAAATGATCTTTTTTATAAAATATTTTACAGGAGAATTTAATATAAAAATTGACAGATACTAGGCTGTTATCCATAACACCATCTCTTGGATACAGACCATTCACGACATTGTCTACAAAAAAAGGGCATGGTTGCATAGACTGATAGACGTGTTTGCATTTTGCCATTAAAAATATATCGAGATTTTACCATTGATATATGACGGTTTCAAACACAATTATCACTCCAGCGGGGATACATTCACAGTATATATTATGACTTCTAAATATTTTGTTGCATAATATAGCCAATATTATTTTCAACATGATAATTAAATATGAAAAGGGAAAACATCAATTTGAGATCATATGCATGTAAATGACCTCAATTTTCACATTTCATTGAGCAAGGCATTGCAGTTTGCAGGCTGCAATTGAATTCAGAACCCATGTATTACTTGCTACATTTGAACCTGTAGAACTTGCCAGAACTTCCGCATCGTGACGCCTTTGGCTGCAAATTGTATCCTTTTTCGAAGGCTTACATTTATCAGGAAGCTCGAGACTGTAAATTATAAGAGTTTGGTATGGATGCATATCTGGTGAAGTTAATTCTTGGTCACCGGACACTGGTTTTCTGTGCAGAATTAACCCTCCAGCAGCAACCACAAGGTTTTGCAGATACCCCTTGTATGAAGGTATAAAATCTCCCATAAAATAAAACTTGTAGCCATCAAAAAGCTTCGGTTGCTGCATAAGAAATTTTGTCAACAGAAATATTAGTTTGCAAACAAGCATTTATTGAAATAGACTGCAATTACTCTTAACTAAAATGCACTAATAGCATGTTTGTGTTGTTGCAAACTTTTTTTTTTTTTAATAAATGATGTTGCAAACTTTTAAAAGTACGCTAATAATAAAAGATATAAAGAGCATCCTTCTCCTCAAGTATATTCAGCACCCAAGGAACAGTAAACCAAACATACAGTAAATCAACCAATGCATAACTCATTGTCACTAAATAACATTGTCCATTCTAAGACACATGCAAGTGTGTAAGAAATTTAAGAGCAGGCTCTAAAGGTAGAAATGGAAGGATGAAAATTGAAAAACACTTTTGTTCCTCCAATTCTAGCTGGGCTTTTTCTCTACTGCCAAACATAGACATAATACAGTTGTAATAGAAATAATAATGATAATGTGGCAATGATGAAAAATCTAACCTTGTTCAATACTCTTAGTCGTCCAAGACGAGGACCATCTCGAATTCCATGGATGTCAACATTAATTTCATAACACTCCTCATCAATAGGAGCCATTTCCTTCATGCAAGCTTTGATCCCTGCTTAGCCAAAAACCAACCAACCCCAGAAGCAAAAAATTACAAGACAAAATAAAAGGGAAGAAATTCAAACATTTATTATAATCTTGTGACAACTGACAAGGACTTTGCAGTAGGAAATAAAATGGACTAAACTTACACTCAATATTGAGAATCCACTTTCCCTCCAGTATACCCAACAATACTTTGAGGGTCCTTCTGCATGCCCCATTCTCATCCGTTGATGCTATAACATGGGTGACACTCGAGTCCCAATTTTTCAAAACTGTAGCTTTTGATACTCTTTCAAATTCGGAAACTACTTCCTACAATTTCAACCATAAAAGAAAAGCAATAAATAAGACTTCTTTAATGAGATATAAGATAATTAGAAACTAAATGGAATTATTTTTACCCTCTCCTGCACGGATAGAGCAGAACAACATAGTACAATTTTCTTGTATGATAAATGAGCAGCCCGACTTTGGTTTGTAGTGTCATGTTTAGGACCATGGGTTTTTGCCTCACTAGCTGTGCATTTCTTGCTCCTTTTTTGGGATCCTGAACCTTCACAGGGCAACATGGAGGAAGCATGCAGAGGGCATAACATGACAAAGTTTTGCTGCAGTAAATTAGCATGATCTAATTAAGGTTTTTTTTATCAGAAAATAGCATCGAATTTCAAATTTGAATTGAATCTTATCACAATACCGTATCCCATCGACATTGAGAAGTCCACTTGGCACAAGGAACATGAAAGCTCCTGCGACAGCTTTTCTCATAACAACCAAGTGCGGCCCCTTTTAGTCCACAAAAACTACATTTAATTCTTCGACTTCTACTTATTTCCGCTTCAAGATTTATTGCATTATCACCGTCAAAATATACATTGGGGGCCCTGATGCATGTTTAAAACACATTACTTACAATCTTAAATTCAAACTAGAGCCAATTACCAAAATCAACCTAACTAAAATCCATGTCAGCATATATTTAATTATTTTGAAGAATGACAAACTGCAGGATAAAATATCAGAATTAGAATGGCGTCTTCAAAAATAACAGCAGATCCAAAATATAATATAGTTATATTAAGTGCTTATATTGACAAAGTATGCAAATAGTTATCTCATTCATGTAACAATTCTTTACCATTCTGTGCAGTTCCTGTGACAATGCGTGACTTTAGATCCCCCTTCATAATCTGCTGTTACAGGCCTGCCATCAAGGTAATGCACCATAGGGCCAGAAGCCTGTATTTTGGATTACAAAATGTAAGTTCCAGTCCAGTTATAGTGATGAGAGATGAGAAGACAAGCAAGTAAACAACATTACCTCTGATTCTTCTGATGAGAGACAGAAAACACATTGACACTTTTTGACAAGACTCTCACATTTCCTTAACACTGTTTGATCCATCAAGGGACGATGTTTTTCTTTTGATGTATCATTCAAATCCCTGACATCAGGACCTTGATGAATAATTTCAATAGGTAGAATTTCTTCATTGTTTTTAGTATTAGATATACAATCGGGGGAAAGTTTTCGCCTTTTAGTAGCTTTCAATTCTTTACTGCAGGACATAGATTTTCTGGAATACTTGCTTTTGCATTGCCTGCTATTAGAGTCCTTTCCGTTACTATCTGTTCGCAGACTGAAAATGGATGAATCAGAACCAGCAAACTCATTGGTTTGATTGATATTTTGTTTTCCAGATCTTTTAATCTGGCTTTTTCCAGAAATTTCCTGAGCACAATGCTTCTCATTTTCTTCTTTACATGGCAAAATATTTATATTCTTAGCCTTCTTCATTTCACCAATGCTTTGAACTCCTAATGTATTGGGGACTGTACAAGCAGTTACAGGCATTGGAATTGTACTGGTATTGAAACAAACCCTCTTGCCTCTTCTACCATCCTTCCCCAGATTAGAAGAATTGTCCAATGCTTGTTCCTGAGTAACCTCAACATGCATTTCATCAAATGAATTTTTTGGTTCCCCAATCTGCTGTTGTTTATTTTTACCTCTACCCTTCCTTCTTTTTGTAGACTTTTTTATTTCATTTAGATCATCAGAACTTCTGATTTGAGGAAGAGATACACTCGGAGGTACTACATCGGCCATTCTATTTCCTTCTTTGGGATTCTCAAATTCCATGTTGTCAGCATCAACTCTTGGCTGATTTGCCTCCAGCTCTAGTGAGGAAGCCACCAATTCCTCTTGATTTTCATCATCCTCATAAGTATCCATGACCTGCAGCTAACATACAACTTATTAAACATTCATTAAGTAGGTAATACTTACAATCCCAAATTACATACAAGTATCCTGTTGAATCAATTATATCACTACCTGCATTTTAGAGGGACTTGAAAACAATTCAGGAGAGCAAGGCCTTTGTGTCCATTCAAACATTTCACTGTCAAATAAATTAACAGAGCTTTTATTTTGCACCTCATCCTACATGACAATAGCAAGAAACAGTGTTACTGTGCTAGTAATGTAACTAAATGCTCATATCATTAGCGTTACTCAGGTTGAGCAATGCAACCTGTTTTAATGTCTAACCAGTCAAAATAGAACTTCTAAAAGAATATAGAACTGTTAGTAAAGCAAATTTTGAAGTCTAAAGACTTCAACAAGGCTTGCTTTTCTCAATAATCAAGTAGTCACTTAAGTCAAACAAAAATAATAATATTAAAACATAGGTCAAACATACAAGAGCTAAATGTCAAAATGACTTTTCGACAGACATAAAATGCAAAACTGCCAAAAAAACAAATAAACAATTTCATCATTTTTTGTAATCTACTTGTTTGTTAATCCAGCACTTACCATTGGATCGACATTAGGATGGATTTCATCATCAGAGTCCTTGAGATCACTGAATGAAGGAGGATTTGGTGTTGAGCCATCAATAATTTGATCCTCATCGGTTTGTTGACTTAACATTTCACCATCTTTTTCCTCTCTCAACCAAAAGAAAGGTGAAAGAACAGGATTATCTTTTTCACTTTGGAGGGGCCTTTCACTTTCCTTGACTGGGACCTTTTCCATTCCCTCTTTCTCTTTGTTAATTTCACTAAGAGAGTCTCCAATTTTCAAATTCTTCATTGGAGTTTCTGAAAGAAGATTTTGCGGCACCTGCACCCTTTTCTTTGCTGGAAAAGAAGGCTTTGCAAAGTCAGAACCTGAACTTCCCATGCTGGCCTGAACCGTCTTCTTAGACTTCTTTTTCTTCCGGGTTTTCTTCTCCTGCGGACGACCTTCATGAGTTCCACCAGCTTCCACCTTGCCAGAGTCAGCATCACCTTCACATTCCTTTTCTCCATCTGCAATATAAATTTAAGCATAAGTTTTAAATAAATAAAAAAATGTACAGTCCATTCAGAATGGCAGGTTCCTCAAATGAAAGCAAGCCATGCATAAATTCATACTAACGGATACATGAAAATCAAAGTCGCAATCACAATCACAGTGACTCACCTGATAATTTAGTAACAGGTGCATTCTGGGTTACAAATACATTAACTCCTGAAGCAGCTTCCATGTTTTTATATATGCTGACCAAGTTGTCCATGTGAGGAGCAGGGCGAACCTCTACATTTAAAATTCGATTTGAAAATGTAATGCAGAATTAGGGTTATCTATCATATGAGAAAGCGAGAGGGTGAGACAAGACGTACCTCGACGAGTGAAAGGAATTTTACAGACAGGACAAGCAGAGGCTGATTTCATGGACTTGAAAATGCAGGAACTGAATGCAAAATAAAATTAGGTTTAATTAGCGTTGCTAATGAAAAGAAAAAGGCAAAGAGGAAGAGAATGTGAATAGAGAGTGCATTTACTTGCAGAAAAGATGATTGCAGGTAAGCGACACAGCAGAATGGAGCAAACTCAAACTGCAGGAACGATGCAAAGTGAATGAAATAGGAAAAAGCAATAGAAGAAGAAAAAGAAGACAGAGATGAAAAATTGATACCAGATAGGACATTTGAGTTCTATGCCCATTCTCTCTAGATCCCCCATTCTCAAACGCAGTTACGCAGACACACACCAACAACACAGCTCGTTAGGGAACGGCCTTTTAACTTCACTTTTCAATTTTCAATTTTCAATTTTCAATTTTAAAAGGCGCGCGCTTCTCACCCGCCAATTCTTTTCGCCTTTCTGCCCGAAATTGACACTGTAAAATCCTAATTCTACCAACCAATATAAATATTCCTCAATACGCTTTGTTTATTTACTTTTTTTTTTTATTATTATTTTGGGTAGATTCCTCGATACGCTTAGCTTAATCCTTTTTCATTAGTTACTCACTTAGTATGTCTTATGCAAGCAACGTTTTATTTTGATATAAAAAAAATCCAACTAATAAATATGTTATGAGATTAATTTTCATATGTTGAAAGTGTAAAAAATAAATTATACTGTCAATAATTATAAGTTATCCTAAATTTAATTTTTTAATAATTATTACAAAAATCAATAATGTTATTCTACATGAGAATTTATTAAGACAATGAATATTAAAAACGTTTTATATTGTCATTGTATGCTAATAATCCACATGTTATTATATTGCGCCTCCCTTAACTTTTTGGGTGATATATTTTTTTATCTTTATATCTGCTATTTTTTAAAAAAGTTAATTTTATACAAAATTTGTGTTTGTTTATCTAGTATTTTAATTGTTTTAAATTCCATCTAGTCATATGTAGTCATCATAACAAAATGAAAAAAAAATAGCATTGAATTTCCGCCAAATATAAAGATCAAATTAAAATTAGCTATCATGAATAACAATAGGAAAAATAGAGTTTGATTTCCATCACTAACAATAAAAATCTTTTGAATAATTAATATAAGCACTAAAAATATAGAAGTTTTTTACATTCTTATTCGATTATAAATTATTACGTGTATAATAAGTTTATTAATTTTATAATAATTATCTTAAAAATCATTTCTTATACTTAATAGTTAGTACTGCAAATTTATTATACCAATAAACTTAAAGGATTTTTATCTATCAACTAATAAAGAATAATCTCATCTATGGCCTTTAAAGAAGAATTGCTAATAACACTCTAAAGTACCTTTTTTAAAACACTCCTTGTTATTGATATAAATTTATTTGAAATTAAAAAATTGTATGGATTTCAACTTTTATTTAACGAGTCACATATAATTTGATAATTTTTAATAAATTTTTATACAGTGTTAGAAAGAATTTATTAATAACACTTTTCTTTGAAATAGATGTAAATGTTTTTGGCATTGTTATCTACTCACATGTCACTATGTCTCTCTTGTCCTCCGATATTTTGTTGACCTCTCTCTACAACTATTCAAAATCATGGAGCCAGTTGTGTTTTCAGAAAACAGTTTTCTTCATTGACTTAAATGCAGTTGCAAACGAGCTGATTTTAAAAGGTGTATTTATAACAAAATATTCATCATTAGTGCTGTTTGCAAAACTTCATTACAGCTTTCACATTCTCTGGACAAGTGTAGTTGCAAAGGTGCTAAAGTTGAATAGGTGTATTTACATTTTTCCTTTTAACAAATATTGAATTTAAGGCTTCTCTATCTTTCATGGCTCACCTAATAACAGGGAAACAAGAAAAGAAAACTGAACACAATAAAGCACAGAAACTTGAGGGTTATGTAATGTACAAGTATGTCATATGAGACAAGACTTGGCTCCGCCAATAGAAAGTCCCGTTTTCCAAAGAAAGGGCACATCCGCACATATCGTTAATACTTAAGCAAAAATGGCCGGGCATTTGGTAAAAAGGACACATTCTATACGGAATTTGTACCAAACTTCCATAATCTTACGCATGTTCACTAACTCATCCATGTGTCAAGAGGCTTGAATTGGTTGACCCTTGCAGCAGAGAGGATTGTGGAGAATGATTACAACATATTAAAGTATGTCTCACGGCCTCTATTTTAAAGCACCACATTGTACTTGGAAATCAATGCAGTACTTGACTCTCAAGATGCCATTATCAAATCCTAATGATTGCCATATTACCAGTAATCTTTACAGGAACATGAACCACCTCTAAAATGATGGAACCTACTGCGATCCCTGATAACAATCTCTCTATCGTAAATCTTTGCTATGAGTTTGATAGCCATATGACAATCTGCACAAACTCTTAAATTCTTCATAACCCTGATTGGGGTCCCTGGTGGTGTATTTAAGAGCATAAAAGCAATTGCAACTTTTTCACTATGATAAGACAAAGCTTGTTCCTTCTCCTCTTCCTCTATGTCTGCAAGTACATTAGCAGTATGAGGCACATAACCTTCTAACTTCAACAATTCTGTAATCTTCTCTAGTAGTGCATATACATCCTGACTTTGAGGATGAGATCTATCACCCATAGTAAATTCATAAACACGGTTGCCCAACTCGACTAGACTATAGCCAGGGGTTTTCTTAACACCATCCTTCAGCATTGACCTCCTTATCACTTGTACATCAGACCAACGACGTTCGGAGGCATAAAGATTTGAAAGAAGCACATAATCCCCACTATGTTTAGGCTCCAACTTCAATAGGTGGGATCTTGCTATCTCTCCCAAACCCAAATGTCCATGTATTGTACATGCCCCTAACAAGGTCCTCCAAATAACTGCATTTGGGTGCACTGGCATGTTCTGAATATACTCATACGCTTGCTTCACTAAACCCGCCCTACTCAACAAATCCACCATGCAACCATAGTGCTCTATCCTAGGCATGATTCCACATTCCTCTTTCATTCTTCTAAAGTACTCAAACCCTTCATCCAACATCCCACAATGGCTGCAAGCATACAAGACACCAACAAAAGTGATCTCACTAGGCACCAGTCCTTGTCCCTCCATCTCTTTGAAAAGCTCAAGTGCTTCCTCACCAAACCCATTAACAGCCAAGCCAACAATCAAGGACGTCCAAGACACCGCATTCCTTTCACTCATCTCACTGAACACTCGTTGAGCCTCCCTGATGGCCCCACACTTTGCATAAAGATCCAACAATGAATTAGAAACATGCGAGTTCTCGCTCAACCCGACCTTCAACAAGTACACATGGACCCTACGTCCTAACTCTAGAGCTCCAAGCTCAGCACTAGCAGATAACAAGCTAACCACAGTGAACCCATCCGGCTCCACACCCTCCGCACTCATCTCCCTAAAGAGAGTCAAAGCTTCATTGGGCCTTCCATTAAGAGCAAACCCATTAATCATAGAATTCCAAGCCACGAGATCTCTCTCCTTCATTAACTCGAACACCTTGTATGCACTTTCCGTCTCGCCACAAGCAGCATATATATGAAGCAAACTGTTCTGAACAAACACCAACGACTCAAACCCATTTCTTATCGTAACCGAATGTATTGCCTCCCCCTCTCTAACATTCAAAGACTTTGAAATAGCCTTCAAAAGAAAAGGGTAAGTGTGAGTATCAGGTTCAACGCAAGAAATTACCATTTGGCGATAGAAACGAAGTGCAGGGCTCGGGTTATCGCTTTCAGCGTAGCCCCTGATCATGGTGTTCCACGTGAACACGTTGGGGTTATGAATCACGGTGAACACGTTGTAAGCATAGGACATGGGTGCAGAGAGGGACACAATTGTAAAGATAAGATGCTTGCCCATGTCAGGGTTGTTGAGTGGGACACCATGCCTAATGGAAAATGCATGGATTTGCTTTAGTTTGTGTTTGGAAGAGGCACAAAATTGCAAGAGAGAAATGCATTTGGTGAGTGGGTTCTCTGGGGTGGTTGATAAGAAGCATGTTGTGACATGGAACATGGATGTGTGACTGTGCAGCAATGAAGAAAGTTTAGAGCACGCGTTCATTTGACTTGGCTTAGGCACACTCACATCACAACACTGGGAGGATATGGGTATCCACTAATCAATGTGAAAAGGTACGATGCAATTAGAGACTAATATAGGAATCTAACATGGTATGAACATGACAACATAGGATTGTCCAGAGTGGGATTGATTATGTTACTGTCGGTGCCGTAATGCCAGTGTGTGTTCTGATAGTCCCAAATCTCTCATCCTATTCATTTCAAATAAAACAGCATTATTTTCATCCATTTCTCATATATTTCTCTTCAATCAAACAATTCAACATTCAAATTATTTGTATTTTATTTCTTATTTTTTAAATTATTTTTTTCTATTTTTATCCTCACAACTAAACGCAAGTACTTTGTTAATTCTCTCTGTATTCTCTTTATATTGAACTATCTTTAAGAATCAAAATTCTTTTTCTAAGTAAATCTTTAGTTCCCGATTCACTTTGTTTTGGGACGGGGTCTAGCATGTGAAAGGTAAACATATTTCATATAATACAAAACTAATTCAGAACACTATAAAACCATACAGCAGCATAGGGTGAATAGGGATGTATTGGACATTGTCTAACTTAATAAAAAACATATAAATAATCGAAGGTGCCGGTTCCTGTGCAAGATTAAAAAATCATTATCAAATCCGACAATTCGAATTAGTTTCGTATTATACTAAACATATTTACCTTTCGCATGCTAGAATCCGTCTTATTTTGGGTAACACCCTGTTTTATTATATTTTTCTCATTTCTCCTCTGACTTCCCCCCCCCCCCAAAAAAAAATTATCTAGTTTCTTCTTAGGCTTGTATATTTGAGTTTGTTTTATATATAAAAAATCATTTTTTAATAAAATATACAATTTCTACTTTTTTAATGTGCTTGTCTAAAATTTTTAATATTAAAAACATTTTTTTTTGTTTTTTCTAAGAAGTAAATCTTATCTATCTGTTAATTTAAAAAAAAAAACATTTTTAGTTTAAACAAATTGCCCCTTGATTTTCCATAAGTTTTTTTTTGTTTCACGCTCCATTTTCAGAACATTTGTTTTTTTTTACTGGATTTCACTTCTCCTATCTATAGAGGGCTTGATCATCATTTTAATTTGGCTTTTTATTGCAATGGCAGTCCCAACCATTATAACTTTTTAGGAGGAAATGGTGACCTAAATCAAATGTATAGGTACTACATCATTACTTAATGGACTCAAGTCAATAGCCAGGACTAAGGATTTGCTATTGGCCCCTCTCACATCTAATGATCCCTACCAAAAGATTTATACTTTTTTTTATTTCGAGAATGTCCTTCCCACCGAATTACGGCTTCATTTTATAATCGCTTACAAAATCTACAATGAAAATGTATTTTTGTTTGATATTCTTCATGGAAAATTAATCATAGAAACAAGTTAACTTTTTGTTTGAATAAGTTTGGATACAAATAAATTAGTCACGTCATATTACCGTTCAACAAAGTTATCACTTAGGATTAACAAAAATATATTTTACTTTTACATAGATCAAATTAATATGAAAAAATTTATGCGAACGAAATTAATATTTTTAAAATTTTACAAGGACTTCAAACATTTTATCCAAAATTATGAATTCCCAAAATAATCCCCTAAAGATATGTCTGGAATTTTATCATTTTAAAAATAATTATGAGAACAAATGTATAACAATGTCATTTTCTCTCTTTTCCTCTAAAACCTTGCTTTCAAGCATAACCCAAAAGTGATTTTGATGTAAGTTCTAACACATGATTTGAACTTGAACAATTAAGGCAACCGACACACTTTATCACAATGGACAACCCCACGCGTTAATTAATGTTCAAAAGAAAACTGATTAATACATTTAAACTGTTACAAATAGTGAATGATCAATTGCATGGGATCATATAAATACAAACCTGAAAGAAACGACTAATGAATTCACCATCAAATAACAAATATGGATATATATTAACATTTCTGACTTCCATTTGAATTGCCATTTTGAAGAAGTATTTTGGACAAAAAAGTGTGATAGCAAGACTTATTGACAGAGTTATGAAAAAAGAAGCTTGTACGTATAGACAAAGGAGAGTAAATTAGAGTAAAGAAGGGTAAAAGAAAAAGATTGTAGGGGAGGGAGAAGCAAACTCAATCGAATAATTCCCACGTGGTTGAGGATGGAGGATGATCAAAGGTCTCCCACTTGGTTGTAACAACAACAGGTTTTATTCTTGCATTAGATACCTTAAGTTGATCCAGTTTTTCAACACATTTTTGCACTCTCTTTCCCTGGAAAATGTAATCATATCAGATTATTAAGCATACAACCAATTATTCCATGTGACTTACCAATTGAGGAGAAAATGTACATTATGCTCCTATTGAACGTTTTTGGTATATTCGACAAAAGACTGTATACTTCATATTCAGCAATATTTTGCTTGGTAAAACTATTCTAAATAAATAAAGCGTATTTTCCTTCATTTTTTTATTCTTTCTTTCTTCTTCTTCTTTTTCACTTTTAATAAATGAGCACGACTAAGTCCTCTTTAATTAATTTTATGATAAGATTAAAGAAATAAATTTATTTAAAGAGGATGTTCACCCACCCATACCACATTATCTATCTATAGCAATTAGCAACACATTTATTTCCAAATGAAACCAAACAAAATGCATGCCTAAATTAATATAAGTACTTGACAGCAAAGTAGAATTCCATTGAAAATACCTGCAAAGTTTTCTGTGCAGAGGCATCGCCTTCTGCAGAAATGCTTTCTAATTTGATTGCTTGTCTCATAAGCATCTCAATTAGTGTTGTGATTTGAACTTCTGGTACTTTGACTCCGTTGGAAATAGATTTTTCAATGGCAGAGACCTGTTAGAAAGAAAATGCGTTGTATCGTATGTTCGGAAAAAATCTCGGGTAGCACTTACATACACATGGTGCTCACTACTTACATAAGTGATTTCTCAAAACTCAATTTATTATATATTTATAGTTATGTAATATCACTTTTTATTTTAAATTTAATATATTAAAATAATATACGTGTATGAGGCTGCAGATTAAGTGGTGTTGTAGTAAGATGTTTGTATCTACGCCCATTCTTGTAAAATTTTACGGATAAATTCAAATAGTCAAACCACACTCATTTATCATCCCTACTTGTACCCTTGAATCCTCGTAACCAAAAGCAAAAGACAAAAGTTTTAAAAAGCGAATACTTTTATTTTGAGCTGGGGTGGACGCCCGAACTAGAACCATGCAGGAAAGTGAAGAAACATTATAAGAATATTATCCGCATCCAAGGAAAGAGAAATAAAATCTGTGAGAGAATTAAACTCCCTAAAGTCAAACTTAAGCAATTTGGTATGTGCAATAATGTTCTATATATAATTCAACATTAAGCACTTCAATTGGAAGATCTCAATTAATCTGATAGGTAGTAGTCTGTAGTCCCGTGAGATTTATTCGAAGGAAATAAATTCACTATGGAGTATGGACCGGGTAAATATATTAAGGTTTTGACTATTTAACTGCTCCCTGTTATTCTAAGCTCGTAATCACCGAGGTTTAATTGTGTAGCTCTTCTTGCTTCTCAAATGTTACGATCATGGTTGAGAATAAGACAGTTTGAGACTTTGAGTAGGGTTTCCTTATCAGTTTTGAAGCAGTAGCGGGGTAAACAATGCTTTGCCAACTAATAATAAAACATGATTTTCAATTTATAGACTATTTAGAAACCAAAAATTATATTTATGTGAGATTAATGGACTTATTGTAAGATTAAATTAATGATGATTCACTTTAAAATTTACACGAAATAATTAAGTTTCACCTCATTGCCAACCGCCACGCCTTTGGGAGAAAAGAATTGAGTCGGTGCACACAATGTATACGCAAAAATTTCTCCCATAACAACTCATTCTCTAAACACATATTCGCCTGTCTAAAAAAAATCAACCAGACATGTTTGGCTCGACCGAAAAGAAATGCATGATTATATGAGTCTCACGGCCCTCATCCAATTATCAAATTGAAATTTCAGAGGCCACATAACCACATAAGATGTCATATTCACGCACATTCTGATATAAATTTGGTCCACGCATGCACCACATACCTAAGAGGTTAGTTAGGTTACTGTTACTAATGCGGTTTGTATGTTTGTGCATTTCCCGGTAAACTAAAATACAGAACACCCACTGGCACTGCCCCACTTCATCCCAGTTCCAGCTGTGTGACAAAGACAATCTATCAGTTTTTTTTGTTTGTGTGAACAAAGACAATGTATCACTCAGTCATCACAATACCCACCGGCCACCAAGTAAAACTGTCATGCACTCTTTGACCCAGCATCAATTCTAACTTAAATTTATTAGGAGCTGCTAATTACAATTCCTATTATATTCTATTACTAGTATTTGTTTACTTATTTTTACAGTAACAACTAGGGGCGTGTTTGTGTTGGCCTTCATTGTGCGGTAGCACACGTTTCTAAGCCGATGGAACGGACGAACACCAAAGACACACACCCCTAATTCTTTTGGAAACGCCGTTCTGAGGTCCCCCAACAGCAACTGAAACATACAGTAGTAAGTTTGATGCATTTGATGTCTAACTATAGTTACTTACTTTTCAAGTATTAGAATGTGGAAAATGAAGTTCCATACATACCTGGTCTGCGAGCTGATCAAGTTGGATAGCGACATTGTTGATTGCGCGATGTGCGGTTTGGATCTTAGCGTTGATACGCATCTGGATGAAGCGTCGCTCAATGCTTGAAGGGTCTTGAATTAACACCACTTTTGATCTGTCCTTCACTCCGCACACGTCCAAGTACTCTCCATTTTCTCGCTCTCTGCCTCTGTACACCAGTCTCTGTTCATCCACCTCTAACCCCGTTTCCCCACAAAGCACCTTCTTCACTTCCCCTGTCATGTCATTTTCACACTTTCATCTCAATTCCACTACAACGGGGGCAAATTAGTCATACAACTATTTCAATAATCACCCAACCCAGACCAATCCCGACACGTTCCTTCCATATACATCGAGTATCATTAATTCATTATCAGGCATTATTAATGTAAAGATTTTTTTTTATTACAACTATTTTAAATATGATTCTTAAAATAAATAAATAACGTATGCATTTCTATTGTATACTATAAAGGATTTTCATACCAGAGAATTATATATGATAAAATTGTTAATCGTGTATAGAAACTAATATCTTTATTCTGCATTTTAATTAAATTCTTAAAATAAAATAAAATAAAAAATTGAGACAGTTCAATAGTTCATGCCATGTTACGTGGGCACGTAGCATCTGCAATGATGATTCATAGTGCAGCACTGAAACAGCTACCTGACTCAATTTCACCAACAGAACTCATCAAACTAGTAATTTTCTCGGTAACCAAACAGAGCAGAAGAAAATTAACAATGTTACTTTAGATCCAGAACTTGTTTTTACCGAAAGTGGCGATGGAACTGACGCAGATCTCGTAACGGAGAGCACCGTAGGCGATTCGGAGGCGCAAATTGCGTGTTACATCAGCATCCGTATTCGCGGTCCTTTTCTGCACCAGCATTCCTCCGGGCCTCATTTCCCATTCGCTCTCTTCTTCTCTCGCTGCCGTGGACGATGACGATGAATTCTCTCTCGCGCTCGGTTTCTTCTTCATCATTTTGAACTCAGTTTTCCCGGGAAAAAAACACAAGCACAAATGGAGAGTTTTTTTCCCTTCTTGGGAAAATATCTCTAACTCGTGACGAGTGTGAGCGAAAATGGTGCACCCTCTACCGACACAAACAGGTTGTAATGTTTGCGGGTGTGGGGATTTTATATGGTACAAAGCCAAAATGGAAAAATTAAATTATTACTCCCGTACTGTTATAATCTCTATTACTCTCTATAGAATGGTTTATCGAAATTACAAGAAAGAAAGAAAAAGAAAAAGAAAAAAGAAATCCTTAGTCTAAAATAATTTTATATCATCTAATTATAACTGAAAATGCATGTTAAATTTATTAATTTTTATAAAAATTATTTTAAAAATTATATCAATAATAATTTATAATTAAATATAATATAAAACTATTTTATCTACGTAATCATTAAACTCATAAACATAAAACATATAATATTCTATCAAATGATTTATGAGTGAAAAAATTATGATGCTCATGCGGGGTATGACTGGACAATCTTGGACCAATCAGGATTATGCCACGTGTAGGGGTCAGTTAGCTTGTGTACAGTGACAGCTGAGCTTGCCGACAGTTGAAGGAACAAGTCCAATGAGCATATTGCTTTTGTTAAGTGTTCAAAATGAACACGTGGATGGTACCCGTTGGATGAGGGGTTCTAGGGTTCGTATGATTGCGTTTTATGCCATCTCTGAATTTCGTTGTTGTGGTTGGTTTATGATATAAATGATTTCGTTTTATGTGATTGGTTTTTGTTTATTAGTTTCGTTTTCATGAGTAGGCAGGGAAATGGCCAAAAGGGACATTACTTTGAGTGTAAATTATGCGGGCTATATATGGTGGTATTTGGTAATGTGATTTTTGAGGTTGGAGTGGTCATCGTGGCCGTTGATTGGAGTTCAAAGTCAACTGATCCAACTGTGTTGCATGGCTCGTGGCTTCTGGAACTTTTGTTGGATATTGTAGATGGGTTTGCTTGCAGAGAGATTAACGTACAGTTTTTTTTTAAGATAGATAGATAGATAGATAAGGTTTAACAACTTGCTGTTAAGTTATATTAAGAGTATGGATTCAATTGAAAAAGTTAATTATGATTAGGGAACTTGAATATCACTTTGACTAAATAACGCTTACTTGCCAAATGGATCATGGTTGTCATTGATAAGGATAGCTAGCTAGGTGGTGAAGCTAAATAATGATATTAAACTCCAATTATTCATCGATCCAATCAAGAGTAACAGATTATTGATTTACTAGTATAACAAGTGAATTATTATTGGTTGAATTGGCTAAACTGTATGTATAAATTGTACATATATATTCAAAAAAATAACTAATAGTTATTATAAATTGGAAATATAAAATTTCAAGGGTTTCCAATGAGCATTTTCACTTTTTTTTCTTCTTTCTAAACTACCAGTATAAAACTTAACAAAACAACGTTTTTTCAACTTTTTTTTGCTGCAGTCGTTGAATCCAACTTTCTGAAACTCACTAGTCAATATGTTAGTGTTTGTATTTGATAACTCCCGATCATAATATAATAGAGTGATTTAAAGATTACTGTTATGATTGTAAAGTATTTATTGGTTTTACTGAAATTAATCTTTATTAACCTTTTTTAGTAGAATTTGTTCTTTCAATCATGTTTTTTTTCTTATCAAAACTTAAACTTAATATTTTGCTTAAAAAATCTAAACTCAATCTCACTCAAATTGATATGTTAGTTATAATAGAGTGATTATATTTGGACGCTAGACACTCTACCAATATTACGTTAGGATGAACCTAATGAATTCAGTATCGTGAAAATTTTCTATACTTTTAACATACTGTTTTGGGGTGGACCCCTAAGTAATGGAACAAGGAACAATTTCTTACATCATACCAGGAAATATGGAGAAGGAAAACGCGGAGTGAAGTTACTCTTTTAATAAACGACGGTCGACGGTATAACAGTAATGAAAAATTAGCATTAGATTAGAATACCATTAAAAATAATGAGTAAAAAAATATTAGCAAGGTACCTAGTCAAGATAATGTAAAATTAAACCTATTAAATTTCAATTCAACAAAAACATTTGTCAACGATATATGAAATTCATCAAGTAAAACATCTTATCTTAAAATTCAATGGTTTTCAAATATGCTAAACTTTTTTTATTCAAAATAAAATAATTTTTAGCGAAAGCAAAAAGATGTAAGGTCTAAGTGTCCAACATATCATGCATGTAAGGAGGGAGATTTTGGCAGTTTGCACCGCAAATACATAAACATAGTTCGGCCTGAAATGAGCCCAAACCTCAAGCTTGTTTACAGGTCCAAACGACAAAATATCTTATGAACTCTCAAAATGCTCCTCACCTAAGTAATGTGGGACTTGGTCTCTTTAAACTTTTTAAGTTCTCCAGAACACCCACCATTATCAAGGATATAATGTTAAAGCATCTTGATTTTCACAGGCCAACATTCAAAAATTGCGTCCACTCTGTCAAAATTTACTTAAATGATTAAATAGCTTTTACGATTTTTTGTTGAGTAAGACAATTTAGTCTTTGTAATTGACACCACTAGTCAATATGATCCTTCCTTTATTTTGGTTTGCAGGAGGGCCTACGACCCAAAACAAGGAACAGAAACAGACTACACAGCTAAAATCAAACTTTGATGTTATAAAAAAATTCAATTAGGCCACAATAATTGACATCACCAGTCTATTTAGTACTTGACACTACAATAAAAACTAATTTAGTTTTCAACAACTTTAATAACTATTAATTAATTTGATCCTTAATGTTAATAAATGTTAACCAACAATGCATGTCAAGTACAAAAATAAAGGTGTCAAAAAAATTAAATCAACTATTGCCGTCAAGGCAGTGGCTGATAAAACCAATATCTGTGATTAGGTGCATGCACATGCAGAAAATATGAAGAACTTTTTATAAGCACAGAAATCTTTCTTAAAAGTTGAATTTGATCATTACTAAAAAAGCTCATCCAAACTCATCAAAATTTAAGTACCCTAAAAAACTTGTCAACAAAAAAATATCCAAATGATAACTTACCATTCAATGCAGGCATCTTCACAAAATCTCGACAAATTAATCCTTCATCTCAAATTTCTAACAGCAAAACTAAACCTTTTCCTTCCATTGCTTCTATATCCTCACTTGAAAACATCATGTGTGTATAATGTCTTACAAGAATGTTTAATTTCAGGAAGTAGCATTCAAACCACAGTACAATGCAGCAGTTAGGTAGCTCGAAAATCAAGGAAAAGACGTAATTTTAGTATAAGCATCTCACGAGTACCAAAAAGTGGCTTCCCATTTGTGACCCAGTCCTTCTCCAGAAGACTTGCTTTAGCACCAGCCAACATCTCATCATGGAATGCAGAGACTATTTGGTAGATTGAAGTCTTGAGAACATCAGCAATAGCATAAGCTTTTGAATTTACTGGGCCACTTCTTCTTTTACCAGAAGCAACATCAACTCTTCCACTATTCCCAGTTGCCCATTTGATACCAGCAGGTCCCAACAACTGATTTGGGGATTGCAGGTTTGTTTTCTTTCCCATGAAATTTTCAACAGCAAGAAGGCAGGATAGCAGTGTTGAAACCACGGCAGCATTACTCCCAGAAAGCTGAGCAACCCCAAACTTGTCGTCTTTACGTGAGCAGGCAGTAAGTGAGGCAGCAGTCCTTGAACACCATGCATATAGCTGCATTTAAGCGAACAAATGCTTTTAATATGTATCCACAAATTCATAATGCTAGGATGTGCTTCTTTGTTGCCCCACTACTAGAAGGTTTCTTCAGAGAAAGGTCAAACAAGTGACTTTTTGCAACATTTATTATTAATTGAAATAAAATTTACAGGGTTTCAATTCATGTCAATGAGCCACATAAATATTTAGGCAGCCCAAAGGATTTGGGGGTTGACTTTTCCCTCCGTAAGTCCATCCACCTATAGTTATTGCACTATCTAAACAGCAACATTATCCTAGCTACAAAGAATGACTTTTTACATGTGAAAAATGTTCAGATTTTTCCTCTCATTTTAATTTCTCCTTACACGTGAAGATGGATGGATTAAATATAAACCACACATTGATTCGTTGTGGAAGCCATTTCACATTTACTAGATGTCAAATACTGAAAATTCAATATAATATTATTAGGGTATTATAATCATCATCATGCTAAAAGTGCAACTGGAATGAGCTTGTACTAGTTATCTTACACTAGTAATAGACCTAAAATATTATTATAAATAGGAGTATTAGGTTAGTGTATCACATCAACACAATGTTACAATTACATAAAATCCCATTACTTAGCATATTCTTTTCTCATCAGGGATAATAGACATTTTCAGTCTCCCTCAGTATAGTAATGTCATTCAATGTGCACACACCCCATTCTCAAGGCAGGAGTTCGTCGTTAGAACAAGAACAAGGTGAGGTTTTGGGCACCTAATAATCAATGTTACAACTTAAAAGAACTTCTAGAGCTTAGGGTCTTTAAAATCATGACTTTTCTTTCAATCTACATGTTTCTTTTTATAATGTGGCACATTTCTCAGCATACTCCTTGCAAATTTGCTTATTTTGTCTCCTTAACTTTGAAAATAAGTTTTTCAACCATATTCCATACCAGATAAAAACTGAAGATCAAACAGTGAGGCTTGAAAGCTTTTGGTGAAGTTCAATATTCAGTATGAACCCAAATGCCTAAAGTTTTCCAGTTATATGAGGAAAAAGGTTTTTTAGCTTCATATACACTATGAAAATAATGAAGTTATACAGTACCTGGAAGTTGTACAAATGGTTTTTTAGTTTCGTATAAACTAAGCAAAAAATGAAGTTATGAATGTACCTGAAAGTTGTGCAATTCTTCTATGTGTTTCAAATCTGGCCGTGCATCAGTTGGGGACAACAGCTGATTTGATAGTTGAGTGGCTTTGTCAACAGGATTTCCTAAGCCTTCACCTAATTTTGTTGCAAGATGCTCCAACGGCTTCAAGCACACCGTAATTACTCTTTTGTAAGTCTCACTGGTTTCTTCAAAAAATCCCGCACGCCTCCAAGTGTCAACATTGTTCTCACAAACCATACAGAGATCAAGATATGCAAGATACTGAAGAAGAGATGTAGGATTACTCTCCTCCAAAGCTGAAAGGAGATGCTCACTTGGATTTGTTTCTGCCACTGCTGATCCTTTTGGAGGTGCAAATATGGACCTCTTAGTATGCAAAACCTATGTACAATATTCAACAAAGATAGAAACTTCAGCATTCAGTAACAATGCTGCCATCCAAAGGGTAGAGAATATACATGCATATAAAACGAATCACCCAAAATTGCAAATTGTTGTATGTCTCTAACTAGCACACACGTGACATATATACAGGGCTCATCATGGATAGTTCAGATAACATTGCAACTCAGTTATTACCACAGGTGTTTGTTATTTAGCGTTGCATGTACATGTAGACAAGTTGGATCGTACATTTTTCTGCAAGTCTTACACCATATAATGAGAGAACACTACGAACATGTGTATGTAGATTATCAGCTCTAGTAACACATTCAACATTATGCTAAAGTATGCTGTAATGGTAGAACCAAATTCTAATGTAAATGATAGAGATTCCAATTTTCCAAAGATCACAGAACCTAGGTTGAACAAGCTCAACAACATAACAAACATATACAAATACAACCTAAAACAGACAAGTGCACGCACGAGCACAGGGGTTAGGTTTTTTGAGGCTTATCTACAAACATGCAGGGATCATTAGTTTGAGAAAACCATATACTAGACAAACAAATGCATCACAAGATGACAACACCATTTCATTTTTGAGATTAAGCAAACTCAACAAGTGGCAATTTATTGGAATGAGTATGATGAGAAAAACCAACCCAATGCAAATGATGAGTCAATTCCCAAGAAAAAAAGATAGCAAAAGTGGCAGCAAAAGAGGTAATCTGCTCAGTGAAGAATCTTCCCGTGGCGGCGACGCTGTACTTAAACGGATGCGGCAGAAGCTCCAACAAAATACCCGAGAAAACGGAAGCAACAACTGAAAGCTTCAAAGCTCGTCTGGCAGCTGAAGGAACTCCCATCTTGAAGCTGAAAAAAGGAGGACGCTGCTCCCACAATAACACAGCCACAAATACAATCAGTATTCATACAATTTATTTATTAATAATAATGAGTGAACCTACTTTCATTTCATTTGAGAAGAGAATGAAAGACCTGAATGATGGGGAAGTGAAGAACCCATCGGCGCTTGAAGACGTAATGCGCGCCGAAGAGGGAACCGACGAGGAAACCCCTAAACCCTAATCGGGAGACGCCGGGGAGACCGTGGGAGGCGGGGGCAGCGGCGGAGAGGGAGAGAGCGGCGGAGAAGGCGGAGGCGGTGGCGAAAAGGAGAGAGAGGGTGAAGCGGGGGCGGGGGTGGGGGGAGGCGATGAAGGAGAGGGTGACGGAGAAGAGGAGATGGGAAGGGAGGAAGAGGAGAAAGGAGAGAAAGGGGTAGTGAGGTGAAGTGAAGAAGGAGAGAAGGGAAATGAAAATGAGAGAGGAATGTATGGATTGCCAGATCAAGTAACTGAGGAACCTGTTCTTGAGCACCAACTCCACCCTTCTTGTGCTCCCAGACATCATTCACTCTCTCTAGGTTTTCTTTACTTTTCTGCAACAACAACCACGCAATTCACTCACACTCACACAGCTCAGTCTTCTCTTCCCCCTTCTTCCCACTCATTTGTTTTCAATGGGTCAGTTCAAAATTTTGATTTTTTTCCTTATTTTTTTAAATTTAATACACTACTAATTCTTTCTCTTACGCAACCAATGCATCAGTAATGGTAATTGTAGTCATGGTAATAACTACTGTGGGGGACAATTATGGTTTTGAGGGAATGGGATTAAGAGGAATGAATTTTACTCCACTCAAATCACTAGATTTTTTTTTAAAGCAAAAGAGCCCTAAATTGAAGTCAAGTATTTTATCATAATTCCAACTAGGTTGATACCGCTGCAATAATAAAGGTCAAACATACTAATAACCAAAGCAAAAGATACGGAAAGATCATGCTGGGTTAAACCAAATTCATGAGAGGACAACACAAAAATCCTGTAAAGTGGTGGCATTAGACATGTCTATTTGTACATAATTTACCTTCATAATAAATGTGACCCGAAGTTCATTGATTTGGTGAGTCAAATTGAATTTTTTTACCTATTCTGAATCTGCCATGGCACTATATAGATGTCCTTGAAGGCTAGAGTCCAGTACCACTAATGATATATTTTTATTATGAAATAATACAGATTATGAAAATTAATGTAAGATTTTAACACTTAAGAAAATTATTTTATTTTTTATTTGAGAGAATCTTTTTCCTAACAAGAGTGATAAATGTTCACATCACTTGCCTGTTTACTCAAAAAAAAATCTTCACATCAAGGATGGAATATCTTAAGATTCAACAACTTCGTTGTGTTGTGGAATTTGCTATCCGACACCGCGAGATCGGCTCGGCACCACAACCCGTCGGCTACTCTCCGGTCGACTCCTCGCGTACTCGGCACCACTCGTGCCCTGATTCCGCGTTCTCGGCCGAACTCGGATCTTCTCGGCTGGGAACTTCCTTCACCAACCGTAACACTGGGGAATCACTCGACTCAACCCACAGCAACCAACACGAACAAAACACAAACAAGTGCAGCGGAAACAATGAAACAGTAAACGAGAGAAGAGAGGGGAGAAACAACACACAGATATAGCTTTACGTGGGAGAAAACCTCCAAGAGGAAAACCCACGGGACCAAGTCCAGAACAATCCACTATTCAATAATAATGGTTACAACAACGCTCAAACGGCCACCTGCCGGAGCTTCTCTCAGCCTCGCTACAACAGAAGTGAAACACTCTCAACAAGAAACTCTCACAGCTCTCGGAGACACCCTCGACGGTTCACAAACCGGAGAAACACTCACTCTCTGTTTCGCTCAGCCTCTCTGCAGCCGCAGCTTTGCGTCTGCCTCTCAACTCTGAAACTTTCGTCACTGTCTCACCTCATAATGAGGGTATTTATAAGAGAGACATCACATTTAGGGATTTACCCTAAATGGAAATGGGCCAGGACACAGCCTTGGGATTTGGGCCCAATAGCATTGTAACGGAATATACAACAATTCTCCCCTTCCGTTGCAATGCGACAAAACGGCAACTCGGACAAAAGCCGATCTTCCACTTGGCAACCTGATCTTCAAAGTCGGTCTTCCACCGAGGTCCGAGGACGAAACTATACTCGGCCTCTCTCAACTCAACTCGGCAATCCCCTGTCGAGGACATCTTCTAGTCGGCTCTTACCGACATCATCATCTCGGCCACTGCCGAGGTCCACTCTACTCGGCACACCTTGCCGAGGTCCTCTCCTCGGTCACTGCCGAGGTCTTCTACTCGGCCCTTCAAACCGAGTTCACAAGCCCGGCTCCCATGCAGCAATCTTCAAACTTCATCACTGCTACCGGCTTCGTCATCATGTCAGACCAATTCTGACTTGTGTGCACCTTCTCTAGAGTGAGCTTCTCGGCCTCCACCGCATCTCGGATCCAATGAAACCGAACATCAATATGCTTACTGCGGGAGTGTAATGCCGAGTTCCGTGCAAGATGAATTGCACTCTGACTATCACACTTCAAGACATACTCGTCTTGCTCATGGCCGACCTCCTGGAGAAAACTCTTCATCCACAGGAATTCTTTGCACGCCTCAGTTGCTGCAATATACTCGGCCTCCGTCGTCGAAAGTGCCACACACTTCTGCAATCTGGATTGCCACGCAATAGCTCATCCAGCAAAGGTCATCAAATAACCCGTCGTCGACTTCCTTGAGTCGGAATCTCCCCCTAAGTCGGCATCCGAGTAGCCTTGCAACTCGGCCTTGCCATCACCAAACCGAAGACATACACGGGTCGTCCCGCGGAGGTATCTGAAGATCCACTTCACTGCTTCCCAGTGCTCCCTGCCGGGGTTCGAAAGGTACCGGCTAACAACTCCAACTGCATGGGCGAGGTCGGGTCTAGTACAGACCATTGCATACATTAGACTCCCCACTGCAGACTGGTACGGGATCTTCTCCATCTCTTCTCGGTCTTCATCTGAGCTCGGACATTGTCTCTCATTCAGCTTCAAATGTCCGGCCAAGGGGGTGCTCACTGTCTTGGCTTTGTCCATGTTGAACTTCTTCAGGATCTTCTCAACATACTTCTCCTGACTTAGCCACAGTAGCTTCCTCGCACGATCTCGGATAATCTTTATCCCGAGAATCTGCTTTGCTGGCCCCAAATCCTTCATCGCGAAGGACGAGCTCAACGCTCTCTTCAGCTCGGCAATCTTCGTCTTGTCTTGCCCGACAATCAACATGTCGTCCACATATAAAAG
>PYAF01004229.1:605023-660131 GCA_007407185.1 Glycine tomentella
CCTCATGTCGGCCTTGGACAGCTGGTTCACTACACCTTTGTAGGTGTTGAGGTGCTCAATCATACTCATCCCGTCCTTGTACTCCAGCTTCACAAGCCGGCGGACCAGGTGAGCCTTGTTTCTCGGAGTCTTCTTCTGAATCATGGACTCTAACTTGTTCCACAACTCGAAGGCATTTGTGAACTCGGACACATGCTCAAAGAGGCTTTTGTCAATATGCTTCCTGATCGTGGCCACCGCCTTCCGACTCAGGATCTCCCATTCCTTGTCCGTCTTTCCAGTCAGCCTCTCATCAAGGACAATGGGCTCATGCAAATCCTTGCAATACAGATGATCTTCCATCATCGGCTTCCAGTAGGCGAAGTTGTCGGCGGTCAACTTAAACATATCCCCATCATGGGAAACGCCTCCACTGGTACTAGTCTCCATCCCGATATCTCTCTCTCTCAGAGCCTCCAACCTGGCTCTGATACCAGAACTGTTGTGGAATTTGCTATCCGACACCACGAGATCGGCTCGGCACCACAACCCATCGGCTACTCTCCGGTCGACTCCTCGCGTACTCGGCACCACTCGTGCCCTGATTCCGCGTTTTCGGCCAAACTCGGATCTTCTCGGCTGGGAACTTCCTTCACCAACCGTAACACTGGGGAATCACTCGACTCAACCCACAGCAGCCAACACGAACAAAACACAAACAAGTGCAGCGAAAACAATGAAACAGTAAACGAGAGAAGAGAGGGGAGAAACAACACACAGATATAGCTTTACGTGGGAGAAAACCTCCAAGAGGAAAACCCACGGGACCAAGTCCAGAACAATCCACTATTCAATAATAATGGTTACAACAACGCTCAAACGGCCACCTGCCGGAGCTTCTCTCAGCGTCGCTACAACAGAAGTGAAACACTCTCAACAAGAAACTCTCACAGCTCTCGGAGACACCCTCGACGGTTCACAAACCGGAGAAACACTCACTCTCTGTTTCGCTCAGCCTCTCTACAGCCGCAGCTTTGCGTCTGCCTCTCAACTCTGAAACTTTCGTCACTGTCTCACCTCATAATGAGGGTATTTATAAGAGAGACATCACATTTAGGAATTTACCCTAAATGGAAATGGGCCAGGACACAGCCTTGGGATTTGGGCCCAATAGCATTGTAACGGAATATACAACACGTTGCTCTTCCAACTTTGCCTTAACCATGAACCTCTAAGGTGAAGCATGGAACTCACTTTCTATGTACATGTGATCTTGTTGGCTCCATACCTGATACGAGTGTTTATGCGTGTCTTTGACATATTAGAGATGTGGTGTATCAAGTTTGTTGCCAAACTTGGTCATGACTTGGTCAACCTTTGAGATGAATCTATCTATTATAAGAGATGAATCAGACCTTAAATGAATATATTTGTATTATATATATTTTCTTTTGGGTGGGACCTTATATATAAATTTGTTTGTGCGTGAAATTTTTTGGTGACATAAATTTAATTAAATTGTGAGACATCTTTTTACTTATTGAGATTTGTTTAAATCATATTTTTTGTCAAATTTAATTAAACAATGATATTTTTAATGAAGTTATTTGTATTGTTTTTTATGCAAAATATGTTTACATTTTAAATACTTGAAAATGATTTAAATTAGGTTTGATTTTTTAAGTAATATTTTAGATTCAAATTTTATAAATAAAGAAAACATGATTGAAAGAGAATATCTCTTCAAACATAGTTACTTAAACTTTTTGACAAAAAATAGTATTTGGTAAAGTGCATCTTTGGAATCAAATTGAAGTATTTTAAAATAATTGGAAGATTTTATTAAATTTTCTAATAATTGAGGGATTAAATTGATTTTTTTTGTCTTAGGTCATACTGTTCTCCAATCATACATGATTGTCGTTACCTAATTCAAATAAATTCCCGATTAGATTCTACATCCTCCCACCTAGTTAGGGTTTATTTGAATTTGGAGTCCCATTGGCGATCTAGTGAGAATGATCTTCCACAGTTTCGCCCCAAATCCCAACCCTTCCCATTCCTTCTCCTGACGAAATGGCCACCATCCCCAGACGCCTCTTCACCCTCCGTTCCGTCTCCGCCTATTCCCTCACCCCATTCACGCGTCCACGGCCCTCTCTCCCCCTCACGCGCCCCCTCCTCCTCCACGCGCGCCCTTCCTCATCCTCCACCTCCCCCTCCAGAACCCCATCGGAGAAACAATTCGAGACATGGGTCCAGGCCCTCAAGCCGGGCTTCACCCCCTCTGACGTGGCCCAGGCCCTCCAGGCCCAGTCCGACCCAGACCTCGCCCTCGACATCTTCCGCTGGACCGCGCAGCAGCGCAACTACAAGCACACCCACCACACCTACCTCATAGTCATCAAACACCTCATCGCCGGCCGCCGCTACCACCACGCCGAAACCCTAATCGAGGAAGTCATCGCCGGCGCCATCGACGACGCCTCCATCCCACTCTACAACTCCATCATCCGCTTTTGCTGCGGCCGCAAATTCCTTTTCAACCGCGCCTTCGACGTCTACAAGAAAATGCTCAATTCTAACGACTGTAAACCTAACCTGGAAACCTATTCGCTTTTGTTCAATTCGCTTCTCAGAAGGTTCAATAAGTTGAATGTGTGTTATGTGTATCTCCACGCGGTTAGGTCTTTGACTAAACAAATGAAGGCTTCCGGTGTTATTCCTGATACTTTCGTGGTGAACATGATAATCAAGGCTTATGCCAAGTGCTTGGAGGTTGATGAGGCGATTCGGGTTTTTCGCGAAATGGGGTTGTATGGCTGTGAGCCTAATGCTTATAGTTTTGGCTACATTGCCAAGGGGTTGTGTGAGAAAGGGAGGGTGGATCAGGGGTTGGGGTTTTATAGGGAGATGAGAGAAAAGGGTTTTGTTCCTAGTACTAGTACTTTTGTGATCATTGTTTGTAGTCTTGCGATGGAGCGAAGGTTGGAGGATGCGATCGAGCTTTTGTTTGATATGTTGGGGCAGTCTAGGTCCCCTGATCATCTCACTTACAAGACTGTTTTGGAAGGGCTGTGTCGCGAGGGAAGGGTCGATGAAGCGTTTGAGCTGCTTGACGAATGCAAGAAGAGGGATGTTTCCATGGGTGAGAAGACGTACAAGAGTTTGTTGAATGAATTGTATGTTATATCCCGCGAGTAGATGCTGTTGTGCTAAACTGCTAATGCATTTGCTTGAATATGCACAAGACATTTCTTTTGTTCGAGCGGAACTCTGTTATTCTCCTGCTTTGCAGAGCCTGATATTAGATGGCAGATTCTTTTGAATGAGTGCTAAATGCAGATAAGTAAACATCTTACATGTAGAATTGCTCTCGAACTTCTTTTGGATAGATAAAAATGGAGAATTCTGAGTTCTATTAAACATATGATATACTGTACAAGACAGATGATTCATTTGAATGATGCTAAATACACAGATAATTAGAGGCATCTTGCTAGGAGAATTGTTCTGAATTTCTTTTGGACTAATTTAACTTGCGATGTGAAAGGAGGGGGCACCACATTAGGTGTTAACTCTCTAATACTGATATTGATCATATGGTGGCAAAAGGTCTGCTTTTCTGCTGAAATGCAGCATCTTGCTACCAAAAATATGAACATGTTGTATGGAGCAGACCACAACTTTGTAGGGCCAGATGATACTTCAGCTGGAGCAAATACTGGTGTGCAATTTCCACCTAATGTTATCGTGATGCAACATTGCAGCAGTTGTCTGTGCAAACAACCAAAGCTACCTAATATTCAGCTGATTGTTCTTTCTTTTTGGCTTCTTGCCCCTAGTCCATTTGTTTGCTCCATGAATTCATTTAAAATAAAGGTTAGCCGAAAGTTTTGCAGTTGCTAGCATTTGTCTTTTTGTATGTATTACTTAAAATTTTCTTTGATCTCTAATCTCCTCCATGGTTTGGAATATCCCAATTTGTCTTGCAGGCATAATGGGGAGAGTTACATTTTGAAAGATCTTGTATATTCTGAATAAAACATAATTACTTAATGTGCGCACGATGGTGATCATATTTACTAATGCAATTGTGTTACTCTTTACAATATGTTTATCTGTTGGCATTAAGCTATATGTAGTGTGGGTTCCAATAGCTTATAGGTTATATCATGTTTTAAGAAATCTTTTCATTTGTTGACGACTTAGCATAAATAAAAGGGCAAATTACACTCACACCTTAAGGTTCAAGGAAATTACTCTCTCTCTCTCTCTCTCTCTCCCCCCCCCCCCCCCCCCCCCCCCCCCCCCCCCCCCCCCCCCCTCCCTCTTTATATTAGTTTGATCTTCTTTACTTTATATTATTGCATAAAAAATCTTGAAAGGTCTGCATTAACAAGAAGGAACTAGTAGAAGATTATGCGGAACAATTCTAGATCTAAATGTTGATTCATGGAGTTATTGTGATAACTAATGATAATTTGGCTTTATAAAATAAGGGTTTGCGAAATGTATAGATAATAATGCTTTTATAGCTGGAACTAGAAAATTTCTTCAAGTTAACCCTCTTTTAACATCGCAACTGCTCGCCATTCTACAAAGAAAGAACTAAGAATTGGATCACTCGTTGTCTGGAATACAGAATTCCAAGAGAAAAAATAGAAAGGTGTCACAAAAGGTTACAAAAAACAAGTATTTCAGAACTTTCAGAGAGCCTGATCTCTCATCCTCACTTCTATGAATTTCCAAAACTGACTTTTTTCCCTTTCGTTATTTATTTATACTCCCTGTCATTATGTCTCTTTTAAGTGTTTTACTTTGCTTTAAAATTATTGTCACTGAATAAAACTAACAGTATTTTTTCTTCTTCAACAATACTCTCATTTATTGGTGTCTCATCTAAATATATAAATAAATTCATAACTACAATATATTTTTTGTGAGATTTTTTTTAAAGAAGATCATTTTATCACATTAATTTGTATCATAATAATTTTTTTAGAAGTTTGCATTACTTCAGTAAAAAAAAGAAGTTTGCGTTACTTTAAAAGACAAATGATGAGAGGGAGAGTAATAGACTCTTCTCTTAAAAAAAAAAATACTCTCTTCTCTCACACTTCCTTTTTTATGAGACTCGCCAACTTCCCTTTTTACAGCAATATAATTGCCTTCTCCCATAGTCCCATTTCTTTATTTATACAAACACTTCACTCACCCATTTCCTTTTTTTAAAGGCAAAATACACCCATTTCCTTATTCATAGCAGTATCACGGCTTCACCAATTGTCTTCATTTCTTTATTTATTAACAAACTCTACTCTCCCGCTTCCTTATTTATAGTAGTATAACTCTATTGAAGAATTTAAAATACTATGTTAGTTTTACTTAACAGAAGCAAGTCCACATGAATTGAGCCTAACTCTCTCTCCTACTCTACACTACACTTTTATTGGAGGTCTAACAGAACTGCCTGTACATGGGAACTGGATTGTCTGCAGTCCAAAAAGGAACTACATGGCCAGCAGCACATATTTAATGTTTTTTTTTTTTCTTTCTAATTAATGATATATGTCAAGTGAGAGTACAATGATATATGCAGCTCGGGCATCCTAGACTTTTTTTTTTTACATATTTCTTTTGGCTATAGAATCAAACTTTTCATGAAAGGGATTGTAGACAATTTTAAAAATTGTAGCCGATGTGAATCCATGCAAAAAACGGTTGTGTACGTATTGTGGTATACAAGCTTTCTTTCAATTTGATATTATGTTGTACAACAACAAAAAAACTTTTTTCATTCATTCTAGATTTCTAGTCTCATTCTACTTTCCCACTTTTATTCCTTACAATTTCCCTTCTTAATTGGGAACAGGTTGCTGGCAGAGCACATGATAGAACGTGGTAAGGCCTACCACAAACTCCTTTTAGAACATATCATTCAACATTGTTAATTTTACACAATGGAAAGTCATGAATTCTCATTCAGAACAAATAAAGAAAATGTTGAATAGATAGAGAACGCGAGAACACTGATCCGCAACTATCACAAGTCGAACAAACATCACACTAAAAGAAAATATTACGAGACCACCCAACATTTTCTTACACAAACACATTCACAACATCACACACTCAACACCTCTGGTTCCTATGACGTATTATGAACAATTAATAAAATATCTAAAAGTATCTCTACAAGACTACATCATCTAATAAATAAAAATAAGTTGAAATTCAGATAATTACATCAAACAGGTGCTGTTCTCGAAGCTTGAGACAATGCATCTTCAACCCGATCATCATCTATCTTCTCAGACCTCAAGCTTGGTGGAATGTAAGCTCTGAAAATCAATTCCATATTGGGAACTTCCTTAAGTGTATTAGCTGCAACCTCAAGTGCTGGATGTTGAAAGGCGGGGTAAAATTTCTTTGCACAGACAAAACCAAAGATCAATGACAATATGGGAAGAGGAAGCACAAGTGGTGTATAGTAGAATTTCTGCGTCCCAAAGTACCCAAACATTGTAATTTGGTATAATATTAAAGATGCTAGTATACGGTTGTGTATGTGTGGCCACATTCTTCCATAACTTTCAAATGTTGGTACATAGACTTTGAGTGCCTGTTGATTAATACAATTATACACAAACTCTTAAAATAATATATTTACTAACAGACTTGATTTCAAAATAACATTTTGAAAGGATCAAATTGAGACTTAAAATAGAGAAAATAGGTCATGCACTGATAATGTGATGAAGTAGTTTAACAGAGTCATTCAATCACAAATCAACATGGTAAATTTATTGACTTTTACAATAAATACATTAAAAGTCATATAATCAGTGATTTTTTATTAGTTGACAGTGTGAAATTACACTATTAGTGCGTGATCATTAAACTTCATAAACATAAGGAACTGAAAACTAAAATTTAGCCATATAAAATTACCACATAAAACATAAAACTGGGTTCATTAAACAAAATTCCAAGAACTTCACCTGATTTCGTAGAACAAGCCATCCTAGGCCAAAATATAGAGCACCAAATGGGATTATCACAGGAGCAATAACAGAGTAACAGAAGACAATTGTGACAATCAGCATGTCACCAGGAACTCTAGTTCCATAACCAAGATCTCCTGGACGCCAAGCTTCTTTCAACTCAGCTTCAGTCTTGCAAAGATATTTTCTCTTCAAATGGTAGATAATAAGGGGAACTACTCGGGACAGTTCAAGACCATAGCCAACAAAAAATCTAAGACAAAGAAAAAACAATTAATTTGTGTCATGTCGAGTATTTAAAAATAAAGAAAAGGTGAAGTCTTTTCCTATTTATATGTCTAGTAGGAATAGTCCAAATTATATATTTTACACTTTGCACACAACATCAAGTGAGAAAATATTTGTTACAGATATGCTTTTGGAATACACAGTAACTCCTGCTTCAAAAAAATCTAGGAAAAGATAATAACAAGATATAATGCGAAATGCCATTTGTAGATGAAGCATGCCCTCTACATTTCCTTCTACCATCACCAGAAAGTGGATATGCACCTTAACTTATAAATGAAAATAAATGAAGTATCACCACGGATAAATAAACTAAATAAAATAAACTTAAGAAGTTATCTTACTTAAGGGCCACATAGGTCAAGAAAAAAGTAGCATTGCCTGGGAGGCTTTCAGCTAGCAAGGACGAAATTTCATCCAACGTCGGGTGCTCCCGAATTCTGTTGAATGCTTTGAACAAGGTTCCACCAATAGTAACTCCAATGAAAACATTCAGCACGGTAAAATAAAAATATTTTCCTGATGCAGCCCTAACTGCATGACTTTCAGTTGGAATGCCTTCAAATTTAGACAAGAACAGAAGCAGCTTGGGCAACAAAGCCAAGAAAATAATCAGCGCGAGTTGAGGGAGGTAAGCTTCCAACACTGTTCTCAAAGCCTTTATATTAACAATTGGCTTTATGAATGGGAGGTATTTCACCAAATTATCCAAAGTAGTAAATGCAGATATAAATGTAATTGGAATCATGTAGAAGAATATAGTCAGTGCCACAATGAAATACACCAAGTATTGCCTCAGCTCTCTCTGAAAGTACTTGATTTTCAAATTAGGCCATATTAGTTGATTGGGTTCCGGAGCATCAAAGACTGACCAAGTGTCAACCATTTGAGCATGCAAACTCTGAGATGCAGATGCTGCAACCACCCTACTTGAGAAAAATACTACAGCAGCATCTTGCTGCTTCTCTCTGAGAGTGACCTTTTGCTGAGATTCCAAACTGGCCTCAAGTTCATTAATCTTCTCATTGCAATACTCTATGGTATCCACCTTTTTACCAACAAGTCCAAGGAAGCCAGTCTTGTTTGTAGGTCTTGTTCCTTCTGGTTTGGCAGTTGTTTTAGACCCTTCATATACTGCTTCAGCACGGGCAAGCTTCTTCTTATACTTTTCTAATGACTCCCAAATCTTGTTCACCTGTTGACAATAAACAGAGAGAAATTAAATTATATGTTGAAATTTTCACAGGAAGGAAAAACTATTAGATATTTGGCATTCTCTCTTAGGTTCCTAAATGCCACAGAAATCAGAAAATGGAAAGATGCGCTCTAATGCAAAGGGCCATGTGTTATAGGATATTCGTTAGTTGTGTTAGTTGGCTATAGATTGTTAGTTAGTTTGTTAATTAGTTCCTTGATTGTAAGTTATTACTACTAGTCCAACAAGCTCTATAAGCAGCGCATGCATCACACTCATTTGCATATTTTCATATTAATCATTATAATGGGTTACTTTTATAGAATTCCTCTCATGTTCTGTCATCTCTGTGATGTATGGCAACATCAAATGGGTGTTAGATGCATCATCTATCAAAATTCTGATTTGGAGTCAGAAATAATAAAGTCAATCCAGAGGGTAAGGAAAAAGGCAATGGAACGAACACCTTACCTCTTTGTTGTCTGTTACAATCATAGATCTGTAAAATGTCTCAGGATAGATGGTTCTAAAGTAATAGTCAACCTGCTCCTTCCTAGTCTGACCTCGAGGAACATGAGGTATGTCTCTCACAACTATAGCAAACTGTTCAGGCTTCACATCAGGAGACTTAAGAGCTTCAGCTCGCAGCCATGACACATGCTTGTAAGCCCTCCATAGGAGAACAAACGTAACAATTGAAACCCAATAGCAGGCAATAAAAAATCCCCACAACCTTGAACTACTTGCCTACACACACAAAAAGTTATTCAGTCTCTGGCATTATTATCATTCAAAGGTATTAAAGAAACTGATTTGCTGTTTAACTCAGGAAAAATACGGGTCATTACTTTCTCACACATACACACAGCTAATTAGTTGAATAAAAGGAAAATTTACTATAAGACTACAGGAAAAAAAATCCTATTCAACACTGATCTTACCGTAATGTTAGCCATTGATAACTTGTCGAGTTCACTGAAAGTTCCATTGCTAGATTTTTGTGTCTTACTTTGTGCTTTCATACCATGGTCAGTAACAGAAAGAGGCAGAAGAACCGGTAGCAGAATAACTCCAGATAAAACTAGGATACTCAACACTAGCAGAGAACAGAAAGAACAACAATTAAAAATTGAATGCTGAATTCATTAAGCATTCCAGAAACATGTTATAGATAACAACTGCAAAATACTAAAGTTTACAACCAGACAAACATATTTATAGGAAAAACAAATACTTTAGTGGAAAAGAATTCTCTTTTCTTTCTATAACATGTGATGTGAAGACAGATTTTGAGAATGAAAACGCAATGCAATAGTCTACCAGCCACAAAAGTCACAAGTAAGCAATGCATATAGTGTAGCATCTTGCCTACACAAGCAATAATTGGGTTGTCAAAACCAAACCACTTAAAACTGCACTATGCTGAAGGAATAACAGAAAAAGAAAACCCCACTCCTTCAGAATAACGATTAAGAAAATGATGAACAGAGTTGCAAGAAAATAACCTTATGTGCCTTAGAAGCAGGAAACAACTCAACAATCACAACATAAGCAAACTGAATAACATAGGACTTTCTTAATATAATTCAAATTTTTCTTTCCTCGTTTTCCAAAAGACCAGTCTAGCAAATAGAACTAGGAGTTTGTCCTTTACATTTCATACAAAAATGAGACGAGGACCTTAGCTTGAGATTTCAAGTACGACTTAAATTTTCTCCAAATTGAAAACTCATTCCCGAGAATTCTGCGCCCTTAAAAGCAAAAATTGAACTGCTTGCTTTTAGTGCTGCTGTTCTCCCATCAGAATTGAAGTTTTACCTCGGTAATCTATGTTCGCCTTTAATCAACTATTACACGAATTACTGATGTGAGGTGAAACTCCAATTCTAATCCTAGAACAACATAAAAAACACCTAAGAAGCTGTATGCAAGTTTTGTTTTGTCCAATAGAAAATCTCAGTGTCTAACTGTTTGAAAATCTTAGTATCTATCTAAAGGGTGAATAGTGAATACAAAGAAATGCTGTTGTTTCATGTAAAAAAACTTCTTCAAAAACAGAAAACAAAGTAAAGAAAGGAAGAAACAAAAAAAAAAAAAAAAGAGTTTTTCAAGGCAAATATGATGAGGTTATTATCTTATGAAGATACTTTCCTAAAAAGCAAATCAGAGCTTCAACAAAGAGGTATGCACTGTTATTGAGATTAGAAAAAAAAAAGGGGACAAACCAGTGGTGAGAAAGACAAAGTAAACGGCAGTGTCGACCCCAGACATGGCAATAACATCACGTTCTGAAGAAGACACAGCCTCTTTGATCCAAGAGAAAGGGTTGCGGCTCTTGTACCCTCCTTCCAACGGATCCAACCCTTTCAAGATCCTGTTGGGGTAGTACACCACATTGTTCCCAGGCTTACTTGCCAGAAACGCAAACACAATCATCAAAACCAGAAATATCACAAACGAAGTCCCCAGGGACGTCAAGAACGAAGTAAAATCCATCTTGCCCTCTCACTAATCTTTCCTCTCTACAACACAACACAACACAAACTCCTTCACTTGTTCTTGTTCTGCCACATCAATGCCTCCTCACAAATTATAACATAGCCGTTACTGCTTCCTTCATTCAAAGCAACCGTTGCAAACGGTTAAGGTGAAAGTATATAATAAAGGGTGGTGTTTTCTGTTTTGTATAGAAGATGAAAGGAAACTGAAAATGAAAAAGAAGAAGATATTTTTATCAGCAAAGGTGGTGGTAGTTGTGTTTGTGGGGGCACCTTTACGTTATGGATTGCTTGTGATCAATTAATGTAATGTCATGTAACGAAGGTTTTGAATGTTGTTGGGTTTACGTGGAAAGAAAGTGTGGGATGAGTGTGTGCGTGAGAGCGGAAATAATGCTAAACGGTGATGCGGGGGAGAGAGAGGAGCTGTAGAAATGGACAAAACTTTGTCATTTCCGTGTGTGGAAATAAGTAACACTTTTATATCACAAACATGCCCCTAATGTTTTACTTAAATGCCGATATTACCCTTCAATAATTGGGTCAGGGATCCCGTGCTTTGTTTTTCAAGCTACCTAAAAATAGAATATAGAATATTAGAGGGGAAAAAGTAGATGTTTGAGTAATGATAGATTCGTTGGGTCTTTTTTTTGTCATGATGATAGGGTTAATTGTGAAGGTAGTTATTAGTTGTTGTATAAAGGATAAATTTGTTAGTACTGTACTTTTTTATTGTGAAAAAAAAAACTGATATGAAATTAGTTTAGTCAAATTAAATTGGTGTTCTTTTGATGAATGCTAAGAGCTTTTGTGGCAGGAATAAGAATAACTCATTGCAGATGACAATCATGACATGGGTGTTGATCTAGTTAGTTAGATGATGTTAGACTTTTTTGGTTCCTTCTCAACACTTTAGTAATTAAGAAAAAATTACTTCAAATCACCTTAATTAAATCTTAATGCACATTCTCACTAAAGTTTATGCAACAAATTATTATCATTATAAAGTGTATAGGGAAAAGATTCGGGACCCTACTCACGTGTTCTCCATGGGATTTTCAAGGAAGTCAAAAGATATTATATGATGCATTCTATAATTATACCAACCTTTCTCCATCAGAAGAGCATAACTATACGTTGTCTGTTATGTGTCGAGAAAGAAACAATAAGTAGAATAATTATCATTGTTATATTGAAATAAATATTTGTTCAGATTTGCAATACTAGTTTATTGCTATATTGAAATTTTAATTATGATATATTGACGATTTTATATACTTTTTCTAAATCACCGAAATGCCAATTCACGTGAGGATGTTTAGTGCTGAAGTTGCGGCAACTTACGGTGGACGTACGTGGTATATCCCCACGATTTCATTCACAATTCACATATATAATACGTATTTTTAATTAAACTTTTGTATATATATAAACATACAATATTGGACGATATTTCCTGAGAAATAAATACTCTTTTTTGTATGGCTACACAACATTGTATTGATGGCCCATAAAGGCTACTCAACATAACCTTGTGTGGCCCGCGCTTTATATTATTAAGGCGAAGTATGTTGGAGCTATTCATGAAGCTTTTCTGTATAGAAAAAGATGGATTCTAGCAAAATCCAACTAAAATACAAAGTTTATTCAGTATACGTAATGAACGTTAAATATTTTTCTCTTTTAAGCATCTCTTCGATCTGCAGAGTAACGGGATCATTATTATTTTTGTATCTAATTAATTAAAGTTTCTCGCGGTCTATATACTGCCCTCTGAGATCATTTAGAAGTCGTAGTTCTTTGTGTGTGTTTTGAGAAATCGGAAGAATCACAATGAATTGGTTTGAACGTATAAACCTGCTAAAAAAAATTCAGAAGACAAATAATCAACTTGGTAAATTTTTCCGCCACTTTCTAATAATTATTTAAAAGTTATATCTAAAATAATATATAATTATTAATATTGTAATTTACAGTAACAGTCATCAAAATTAAACTCGTATATGCCATACGTGCAATTTTTTTATCTTAACGTGTTTAGTGCATATATTTATCCACATTCCTCTTTGGATTGGATTTGTGTGGTCTAATCGAAGTCAACTGATTAACATATAATAGGGGTGAATTTTAACTTATAAGAATCAGCAAGTTAGAATTAGTCAAATAGTTCACTTTTGGAAATAAAAAAGTTAACACGCAAAAATGTACGCGTCAAAGTAGGCCAACCAGAACTACTAATTTACTAAACAAACTAATTTTTACATGTGTATACATCAATATGTACATTCTTTTTAAAATCAAAAACTACAAACCGCTAAAAATGTCAAAATAAGATCGAGTGAGGCATATCAATTATATATAACTACGATTTCGAAGAGGTAGCTAGCTAAGATATACAACTTTCCAATTTGAGCAAATTGCTGATTAATTAATAAATTATAAAATACTTATATTGTATCATCAAAAGCACATAGTATAGCTATATAGATGGCATAATTTTGATCTGTGAAGGGTATCGTGGTAATTTCATGGAATATGGATAAAATGAGTTAACAGGTAATAGTCTACTTCCATGTTTAGTGCTGAGCCTTTCCTTCCAAATTGACATTTACCCTAACAGTATGACACGTGTCAATGGTACATGAGACAGATGGCACATGGGTGTGTTGCCGACAGGGGACACGGAAGAGAAAACGGGGTCCACATATTGGATAAGATGCTATGCTATGCTTCACTTTAAGACCATTCAGACCAATTTCTTTCCACCAAAATATTTAAATTCCTTACTTTCCTGTTTCTTTCATTCTTAGATGGATGCGAGAGACCAATAATAACTTGTTTGGGTTATATTTAATTTTCTCATAATCAATTTCGATTGCATATTGAATTCCAAAACAAATAATTTCTTTCTATTTTTCTTCATACTTTGGAGGTCCAAATTAACTCTAGTAACTACCCATACACACTATAAAAAAGTTGGTGTAGTTAAATAAATATTAGATTCATATTTTACAAACATATAAGTTTGAATTTTGTTGTGGATGGGAAGATTTTATCTTTGGGTAATCTGTAAATAATGTAAATGTTGTTTAAATCTTAAAATTTGTTTTAATCTTAGTGAGTCTCTTAAACTTAATTTATCTATGTTTTTTCAGAAAAAAATGGTTGTGGCAGATAATAACACGTGAGGGAGGCCATGGCACGTGCCAGCTACTGAGAGAAATGAGAATGGCTGGTTTGGTGACAATGAGAATACTGTGGTACAGTGGTAGGGTAGAGAGCAGAGGGACCATACACGTTGAGTTTTTGAAACTCAAACACGCGGTGGACACGGATGAACTCAAAGGATAATAAGAAAATAAATAAAACCATTAAATTCTTTTCTCTGTTCTCTACTTTTGTGGACCCATTGTCAACAATTGTCATCATAGACCAACATTTCTCTGATTTTCAGGCGATTCAGTTATATGCTTTTTATTTCATTTTTTTAAAGGTGTTCAACACTCAACAGCTAAGACTACAAATTTTTGTTATTAAAATATCATGTAATAACTTCAGATTTTGTTATTGAAGTCTAAAGCTGATTGGACAAAGGTGCTGAACGTCCCCTGCTTTTAGTTAGCTTTCATTTCACGTTTTAAGAATTAGAGTAAAATATGTATGTGTAACAACAATAGCCACAAGTATTTTTCTCCTTATAAAATCATTTTAAAACATCACCTGAATTCTTGCTCCTAATTACATAAAGGATTTTACTAATAAGTATCTTTAGAGAAATAGTTAAAGAACTAAAATAATAAAATATTTATTGTAAAAATAATAAAAAAAGTAAAAAAAAAATATAAACAACATAATATTGTTCATCAATAAAAGAATTTTTTTTTTTTTTTTTTAGTTTCTTAATCAATGTTATAAAAATATTTCCCAACATTTGCCTTATAAAAAATAGGGAGATGATGAACAAAGGAAAGAGTCAGTAATGATCTCTCTTCCATGTGGAATGATTATGAACACAAACTAAACAAATCACTAACTGTTTTTTAACCTTTTTTGTCAAGGTGGGCCAAAGACGTTTTCGAAAGACCAACAATGATTATTTAAAACAAAAACAGGAAGACATGCGAGGACAAAAATCCAATTGCCTTGATGAAAAACAAAGATTCATCACTTATAGGTTAAAAGCTTGGAGCGAGTTAACGATTCACATTTCGTATATTGTGTACCTTTAACCTTAATGCAAAGTTTTAATGACCACTAACACAATTTCTTTTGTTTTACTTCAAATACAGTACTTTTAAATACAATATCAAGATCAAGATACTATACAAACCAAACTTAAAGACTCGCCACGGTTTAATTTGATTAGTAAAAATACATTTTGGTTTGACATGCAAAATTCATGGACAGTAAATTCACCACCAAAACCAAACCCATGCTAAATTCTATTTCTTTCAAATTGAATGTGTAGTGCATTTTGTAACTTTTTTCAATACTATTCTACGTGGAAGTAGGTACAAGAATGACAATGATACAATGGTCACTGGCAAATCATCTGAAGTTGCAGCATCTTGCACGACCTCTTGACAACTTGTCCCATAGGCAGAGCATTTGCCTTGGTGATTGATAATGTGCAGTGAAGTAGCCCTCCATGCATCCGTACTGACAAAACTTCCAGTTGTGAGAGTACTGAACGGCCGCCACCGTGTTGTTAAATTTCTCAACCCACATTCCCATGCTTACATCCTCCATTTTAAAAAGCTGCAACCAGAAACAAATATTTCCCCAATCAATATTATGTACTGATAAAGCAAACTGGAAGTGGAAAGTGGTTATAGAATATGTATAAAGGATGAAAGTTCAAGGAATAAATTAAAGTTACTGGTAACAAACCCGCAGTCTCCTCTCCTTGTGTTGAGATATGATGAAAGTAACAATGTCTCTGGAAATTATGTATGCAGGGCCATTTGCGTAAGGAGGATATACTGCTTCAGGCCACTCCTGTGCCAATTAATATAATCCGTAAGAGAAGAGAGGTTGAGAAATTATTAGGTAGTCTAAGATCATCACAATCTACACTAATTTTTACATGACACATAATCAAGTGTTATTAATTTTTTTTTCGTACACTGAAAAGATTGAGTATATGTCACAGATTTATCAAAACCATAGACATACGGTGTTCCCAAACTATCTCAATTTCTTAGGGAAGTGGGGAATATAGATAGTAATATTCTATGCATTCTATTTTGCTAGTCACTAACTAGTAAGACAAGGACAAACAAGGAAAATGTAATTCTAATAAATAATGCAAAAATAAAATACGAAAATTATGAAATATTACTCCTAACAAGATTTCTCACATTAATGTATCAAATACACAAAAATCACATGGGACCAAAAGTAGCAGTCTAACACCATAGAGTAGTAGGGCCCTGAATTCCAGTTAAAATAGTGCTAGCTACAAGTTTAAGATTAACAGAGCCGATACATAGGTATCAATTAATCCACCTACGGTCCCATAGAGTTGGTGGTACTGGTACATAGGTATCAAAGCAGAAGCCCTACATTTTTTTACCCCACCTTTGTTTAAGACCCTATTTTGGGCAAAAGCAAAACAAGTTTCACATGCATATAAGGATCTGTTGGAATACACATATAACTAAATACCTAATCTCTATTTATAAGCTTCATTAAGTGCTGGAAAACTATCATTTCAACAACCAGACAGAAATGTACAGACATGCATACTGCCTACTAGTTAAACTAAGTATGACAACTATCATACCTCAAAAGTAACAGCCCATTTGCCGTTTCTTAGAGGCCGATGCAAGAGATTGAGATTGCCCATATAAAGGGGCTTTTTCCGGGGTACAGCTTCAATTTCTTTTAAGACAGTATCCACCCTGATAAAAGTGTCATCATCACATTTCAAGACATATGCAGCAGTCACATTTTGAATCTGCATGAAAGAAAATTGGCTTATATAACCGGAGACAACAGAAAATGGACTGGGAGCCACAAGAGTTGCACATTTTGAGGGAGGTGACAGATATTAGATGGACAAATGCAATTTCACTTACCCCCAACATGTGTACAAAATAGAAGAAACACAAAAGCTGACAAAAGATTTAAAAATGAACTCACCCCAAACTCACAGATAGCCATGGTTTTAAGCACAACAAGCTCATAGTGGTCCATAAAGGGCAAAATGACAATGTCACCAAAGTAAGCAGCTTCTTTCCTCAGCACCACATTTACTTCCTTCCTTGGATTCTTCATGTTGATGAATAAAAATTAGAACAGGTACAAAACACAGAAAAATCAGCCATATCATATCAATAAGAGTAATAATAATAGTGAAAAAGAGAAAAATAAAATACATAGAAAGCCCTTGAATTCCAAACAATTACATAACTGGTTGCGGTTAAATTCAGAAAATGATTTTCTCTTCACAAATTGAACTGTATTTCATAGAACTCTGATATATCGTCATTTATTTACATTATTATGTTACTCAGTCCAAAGGGAAGATTATTTATAATAACCAATACAGCAGTATTAAATATAAGAAGTAATTTGCACAAGCAATAAAGGTACCCTTAAACCAATCAATGTAGTTACTAAAGGTGTAATCCAAAACACCAATCTCATGCAAATATAAAATATTTATATCAGCTATATGAAATGATGAAGATTGGAAAAATCAAACTTGTCGAAATCTTAATGCGAAGAGCCTCATGGAACCCAAAATAGCTAAGGTGATAACTAGTCTTAGCTTTGCTTAGCAATACACTTAAATCGGCGGGTTCCATTGCCAATGTAGATCATATATTGACTAGCTGTTCTATGAAGGCTAAGTACATGTAATGCTTAAGAAAACCTGATTCTAGAGCACATCTCATCTTTTTTACTTTCTAAAATCAATGTCAGCAGCCGACAAGTCAGGTATGGCTATCACATCTAAATTTATTAAACAATTATTGGCAATTAATTATAGCCAGACAACAAATATTAGCTTAAGTTTTCTTCCGTGTCACATACTTTTCTGTTTATTTTATTTAAATTTCCTAGTGAATGAAACAGATCCAAGCTCTTCAAACCTTGAGAAGCTGCTAATTAAAATAAGTAGCAACCACATTCTATTCGCACAAGCTTTTTGGCCATCAAATTGAAGGATCCGCAAAATGGCCCCACTTAAAGGTCAAATAAAAATTTGACATTGCCCCCTCAGGATTTAAATTCATACTTTTACCCCCAAAACTGCAGTACCCCAGAAAGCTTGTGTTTCTCTTCCCCATGAAAGTAGTTCTATGACATTCTTGGTATGATGTAGAACAATCCAAGAGTGATCTCGTAACAGGGGACTTCCCTAATAAACAAACCAAAAGTACTCATCTTGACGGAGTGTTCCTCCAACTCAAATATCAGAAACTCATTGTTTACTTGAATGAAGGAAATCCCATATCACATAATCAGGTGTCTCAAATGCCAACTTTGAAGGTCTATTTATAGACCAAGCAAAACCAAACATCTTAGTAAAGCAAGTTATTCCTATTCTAAGCCGAAATATGATTATTTAAAATAGAATAAAGTACCTAAATAAGAAATCACAATAAACTATCCCAAATCAATAACCCTTATTGTGACAATGAAACCCTAAATAAAATAATAAAACTATATAATCCAATTTGCATTATGGTATCATGCATTTCTTCATGCTCACACCAGATTAAAATAAAGGTTGTGTTTCTTCTTAATGAGTCACTTATATCAGTTATATGCTTCTATGCCAAATAAAAATAAAGCCAGCAGCCTTACCATTGCAACAAAGAATCGAACTACTACATCTGAAGACTTGATTGCAGCTGCTTGCATCCATGTTTTTCGAACTGCCATACGTTCTGCAAAGTGATTTGAAGCAGAAAGAACTCCAATAAAAAGTTTAACAGCATGTTTAGGTAGAGCACTGGCTTTCCAGGTCTCCGACATTTCCAGTACTCTTTGAGGTGAGAAACTTGGATGTGAAGTAGGGAGAGAAGTAGCAAAAACTGAATGAACATCGAGATCCCCTTTAACTACCAATCCTGTAGCATCTTCAAGTGTAAAACCCTGATGATAATGTGGAAAAGAAAAATCAGCCGGACAAAATGGTAAGAGACATACCACTATCAGTATAAATTATAATATGACTGAGGGTACACCATAGATCAAAATTCTCTGTCTATGGAACCCCACATAAATACAAGAGGAATTCACCACCTTGAAATTCATATGTTTCTGAAGTCTGTTAGAATATTAAATATTAATATTTATGCTAGATTATATAGTCTACTATTTATTATGTATATTAGCTGGTAATTAGGCCCCTAGTTAGTTGCTGATAATAAGGCTGTAACTTAGTTTCTAGTTAACTCCAAATTACCTCCTTGATTGCTCCAGTGATTGGTTGTAATAAAGCTATAAATAAGAGATCAAGTGCAGCCCATTAGCACAAACTTTTCCCAATAATTCTCTCTTTCAACCAAGCACATTGCGTAAAATAAAAGGAACAACATTAAGTAATGTTTATCATGAATAAGCTAATTACACAATTTTACTCTATAAAGATATTCAGTGGAAACATAAGATGAAATCATCTGCCATGTCTCAATTAACTTACTGTCCGATATGGAAATGAAGTCATATGGCGACCCCCAACACTAATATGGTATCCATCAACACCAGCACGTAATGTAAGGACAAACATTCTACCCTCTGCAAAAGGAAATGGCCAGGTCACTTCTGGCTTCTGCTTACGTCCTACAAACCGCTTGAACCATGATGTTGTCTTGGATTCTTTTGAATCTACGATGTCATTCCGCATCCATTTTTCACATCGCCTAAACCCATCAACTGCCAAGCATGATCAAAAGATTTACTTATATATCAAATATCAAATTAACACTCACAAAGAAGATCAAAGAATTCTGCAGAAAAAAGAAATTAAAGGATTATGGAACTTCATTATCATTATTTTAGACCTAATGCCATTCGATACAAAATTATTACTCCACTACATTATAAAATAGTCAAACAGTCAAAAATTATTTTGTGTGCTTCCTCCATACTATTATTTATTAAATATTAATAAACATCAAACGAATACCCATATTGCAAAACTCGAGAAGTTATATTAATTTACTATCCTTGTCTATTTAGTCATTTACTTTCTTGTGATTTTACAAACTGATAAAACATGGCTGCATAATCACGATGGACATACACTGCCAGCAAAAAATATGTTGTCATGTCGATATCGTCTTAACATCCTTGGATTTTACATCAATGAAATCTGGAAATGGAACCATGTATCTCTAAAACCAGATCAAGCAAGGACAATCTTGCATCTGGCGTGATTCTTAGTGTGTTTGGATTTGATCAATGTTTACCCCAAAACAGCTTTTCAGCCAAAACCTCTTACTGCAACATTTTCATTAAAGGCTTTTCAGAAAACAAAACAAGCTAATCCAAACATGCCCTGCTACTATATATTAACCATATAATTTATGACGTGAATAAGCATTACATCTGCTGTGTTTCTATTAATTAATAACATACAACAACAAACAAACAATAGGTTTTCTTTTGCAAAATCATTTAAGCAACAAGGCACTTCTTATTAATCATTTTATCTTGCTTTTTCCCCCCTCTTATTCCATCAGTTCCAAGATTACTAAACCTATTTACTTTTCTGGTTTCTTCTCACTCCACAGTCTACATCATCACAATGAAACTCTATCTTGCAATACTTTTTACCCTATATAGCATGCTCAAAATGAATAAGAAAATGATAAAATCATACCAAGCATTTCTTCAGCACCCTCAGATGGCAAACCATCACATCTTTGAGCTGTTCCCCAGTGCATTCGATAACAGTTATTATGCTCAATAACTGGCCGTTTGCTCCAATCACCTCTTAACCTAGGATTCAAGTGAAGAATCTTAGGAGGATCTTCCCCTTCCACTGATTTTAGCCCTTGTAATTCAACCACGAACTGCGAAACCGAAACCAATGCCAATTCATCACCTTTCCTTGACCTTGCAAGCACAGGAGCATACTCCTTATGAGCATAATGGGGTGTCCCCACCACAGTGATAGAAGAACCAGCAGCAAGACCACAAGGAATAAACATCAAGCCATCCCCCTTTAACAAATCTGCCCTGTTCATCGATATCCAAGAAGGACACGACTTGGTCCTTCCTTCAATTATAGAGCTTTCTCCAGCCCCCTTGTCACCAACCTGCTCCAATTCTTTCCAAGCCTTCAACCCCAATGTCCAAGCCTCATCTGCCATTCTCTCCAGCACAGACAAGTCACCGGTCCGGTTCCTTTGCCGTAAGATTTCCCCGGTAATCCTACCATATCCATCCAAAATCTGCTTCACAGATTCAGTGCCATGATCTTCTTCCTTCATTGGTTCCTCCTTTGGCCTCAAGGGAGCCTCTTGGTCCCTATCATCCACTAACCTCCAATGAAATGCATCTTTATAAACAGAACTCACAAAGGGTTTGCTCAAATCTGCATTTTCAGTATCCCTAATAGTTGCTACCTTATCCAATCCAATTCCATCGTAACTCTCATCCCCACTTAACGATGACACAACTTTCGTAAACTGTGAAAAATTACACGATATAAAAACCAAGTATAACACCCCAACACCAAACAATAAATGAGACAACCTAAACCTCCTCGAACTGGGAGGTTCAGTTTTCAATCTCTTCATCTTCAAAAAAAATAAAAGAAAAAAAATGTAGTCTACAACAAGCCCCTCAAGCAACCCCAAAACGTGAAGGCCAAAACCCACCAATCCAAAGAAAGCGACGTGGCAACGTGTTGGTGGGTTTTGAGGGAAAGAATCAAACTTTCAAGTCAAATCAAATCAACCAATGCCGCAATGATTCAAGCCACTGCCATGGGAGGCGCAGTGGTTCATCATGTGGTAAGCAGCATCTGCAGAAAATGGTGATGGGGTGAAGAATGCAATGGTGAAGGGACTCAGATCTTCGATGGTGAAAACAGAGGAGTGGAAGCAAGGGTAGGTAGTTTTGAATGTAACTCGATTGGTACTAGAAAGGAAGGAAGTGTACAAGAGGGGAAAATAAATAAATTTTAATTCTTAAGTACTGTGTGTATCTGCAATTTTTTCTTTACTTTATTATGGTTAATGTTTTGTGTAGAATACAAAAATTAGTCAGACGGGTTAGTTGGTTCAACGAGTTTTTGGTTTTAAATTTTGTATTCTACACCAAAAATTGTGATTGGAAAAAAATAATTTAATTAAAAATGAATTAATTAAATTTTCTAATAAAAATTAATCATTAATAAAATGGTGATATATCAATAATATCATAAAAAATATAGAATTTAGATAGAATTTCATAAGTGTTGTTAGTATTATTTTTTTATTAAAATAAATTTTTTATTTCAGCAATTCACATGATACAATATTATATACCTACAAGATTCAATATAATTAATAGATGACTAAGTTTTTTAAATATATTGATAACTAGTCAATTAAAATTGTGTGTATGAAAAAAACTTTATTAAAAGAGACAAAACCCATTTCAATGATTTTTATGTGTTGAGTGTTAGTAAATGACTTATGACTGTAAAAATATATTGTTTATAGAAAAAAATACAGATTCTATAATTGTGTCAATAAAAATTATCTATTTTTTTAATTCTAATCAGAAAACAATATTATAAAGCTTTAACTTCTTTTTTTTTTTTTTTACATAGATAAATGATAACTTGCTTTTGAATGAAGGAAATGTGATAACCTGCGGGGACAGATGAGTTTCAAAGGCTGGATTGGGACAGCAAATCAAATAAACTTTATACAGTTGCAATTAAGGTTTGGGTAAGGCTGTAATGGGTCATACTTATTCAAAATTAATCTTGCAAGATGTTTTTATTAAAAAAGATAAAAGTTTAACTTCAGTTGATTTTGATTAACTTTAAAATTGTAAAAACATACTTCTTAGTGTTTGTTTGAGTATCATTCACTAAAGAAACTCCTTCGTATTTTTGGAGCCGATGAAAGTTTGAAGCTTTATGAACGATTTTTCAACAGGCTCTTACATTTTGAGAGAAAATAATGCATATAGGTAAAGGACATTTTTTTTTTTTTACAAAGCTTAACAATATTGCATAGTAATTTTGTAGAAAAAAAAACAATATTGCATAAAAGGTTAAATTTTGTTAAGTTTTACAAATGAAAAAAATAGGTTAAAATTCACTTATGGTTCTTTATCTTTTTTTATTTTATTCAATTCGATATCTTATATTTTAAAAAAATAGTTTAGTCATTTATATTTAAAAGTAGTTTAAAATGTTCCTTTTGTTAGTCTACAGTTAACCATGGTAGTAATTTAAAGATATTTGACGGTTAAAAATTACCACAAACAATATTGTTCATGAATGTAACTATATTCTATAACCATTAATAAAAATAATTATCCCTTTTAGTATACACATCATTTATTTTTAAATTATCCTTTAATATATATAATTAGTTTTATTTCTTCCATAAATCTTGAAAATTTAACTAATGTCACTACTTCTTTAATTATTTTTTATTTTTTAGAATTTATTTTAAAAAAATACAAACAGAGACACAAAGTACCTCTCTTTCAACCAGTTAATACAATGACAATTTTTAACCACAATTATAATATGTAAAAAATATTAAACTCTAATTCTAAATATTACAAACCCCAACTCACAATTCCATACTTCTGATTTATGATAATGTTTTTAAATTTAATTTAATTTAAAAAATATGAATTAAATAAAAAATAAATGAAGTTGAATAAAAAGAAAGTAAAAATCTATTTTAAACATTTTCATGAGAATGTAAGATTCTCACCACTTTATACGAGAATATGAAGATAGAGAAGATGTATAATATAGATTACTAAAAATAAGTTCTGTCTGAGATTTTTTTTTTATTACCATATAATAAACATGTAAAAACATATTTTCATCTCCACATTCCTAAAATTCCAATAATTTTGTGGAACAAACACCCTTATTGATGTAAAGTAAGAGCATTAAAAGAAGCCTTAGAAAGAAGAAACATTAAAAGAAGATTTACATATGTTAAGAGCAGTTATAATATCAAATAATTGAAGTCTCAAATGCAAAGATTTGATGGCATAAGAATTTTTATGAGATTGGTGAAAATGCTGCAACATTAAAAGATAAAAAAAAATATTGGAAAAATCTCATAAGAAGTAATGAGAAAATTGAAGATAATGATTTCTTATAATAAACAACATCAAATATTATTTGTTTATCCCACTTGCAACAATGAGAATGACATATGTGAGAGACTAATGAATTAAATATCATTCATAGTGGAAAGGTAGAATGTCGTATAAGTTGTCTAAAAAAAAGAAAGTATCAACACTTAAATAAGTTGTAAGAATAGAAAGAAAAATATACAAACAAATCTCTTACTAAACATAAGAATTACCCCATGTATGACATATAAATCCGAGAAGAATTCAGTGTGCCAATTTTATGGATTAAAATCTAACTAATTTGTGGGTGAGAATTTTTATTATTTATTTTAAAAATAGAATTTGTAATTAACGATTAATTGTATATATATTTGATTTATTATTTATGAGGAAGGATTTATTTACTCAAACAACTCTTTTAGAATTATTGTTCATCATCTTCATTTATTTTCTTGAGATATAATCTATTAGAATTCAAGAAAAAGAGTTACTTTTGAAGTAATTAGATATCCTCTCATTATTTACATATGTATGTATTTTAATTTAATTTTAATGTTATAGGATGTACCCAAAAAAATAATTTAATTTTATAGGAATTTAAAATATCTATAGAATATAGGAATAATGATTAATGAATGTTTTTAAGTCAAACTTGGTTGATACGCAATGAGAGGAGTTGAAAATAACTATAAATACGACCTTTCTTATCAGAATACTCCTCTGAAAAGCAACACTACAGGCGAAGGACTTTGGGTTCGGAATTGGGAATTAGGGTTGTTCGCGTCGCGAAGATGATTGAGGTGGTTTTGAACGATCGATTGGGGAAGAAGGTGCGCGTGAAGTGCAACGACGATGATACCATCGGTGACCTGAAGAAGCTTGTGGCGGCTCAGACTGGCACAAGAGCCGACAAGATCCGCATCCAAAAGTGGTACACCATCTACAAGGATCACATCACTCTCAAGGATTACGAGATCCACGACGGGATGGGTCTCGAACTCTACTACAACTAAACACAACAAGGTCTATTCCCACCTCAATTCTTCTTTTAATTGATACTAGGGTTTTGTTTTTTAGGGTTTCCGAATTTTGATTTGTTTTTATGCTATAATCAAGTTGCGTTCTGTTTTGTGACATGATTGTAACGACGATCATGCTTCTTCTAATTCTTCGAGTTAGACAATAATATCGCGTTTTCTTTTTTGTTTCAGGTGTGTTTTATGCGTAATATACTATGTGCTGGGAATGGGATAAGCGCTAAATGTAATTCTGACTTGCGAAAGTTCCCATGATTTGAAATAATGTACATCTCCGAATGATATTGGGTATTATATGCCGTTGACACCTTAAGTTGCTTTGTTATATAACCTATATCTGATGACTTGTTTGGCTTGTTGCTAAGCTTCATTTGGGTTCTGTGTTTCTTCTAGAGCCTATCTATTCAATCTGATCGGTGAAGTGTTTGATTATGTCAATTGCTTTTTTAATTATTTGGTTTTCGATTAACTATTTTTCGTTACTGTAATTCACTGGACAAATGGATGTTAGGACTTGGGGCACAATCGCAAGTTCACAGTGCTTTACGAGTACAAATCAATGCATATCTAAAATTATATGCTGTTTCAATAGCATAAGAATGTATTTTCCACGTGGTTTAATTTTGCATTAGTATCAACAGAACACAATTTCTGTATGTTAGGTGAATTGTTTTCGCTGCATTGATGAAGATCGATTCCCGACTCGCGTTATAATATTTAAGTATTTTTAGAGTATTTACTACCAGAAGTCATTTGAAGAACATTTTCCATTTTTGAAATGATAAGGATTTCTTTTCGAACATTTCCCATCAGAGGTCTTTTTCCATTAAGAACGCATGAACCGTGTTATCCACCTCTATCCAATTGCAGCCAGGTGTTCTCATTACTCCATTAGCAAGATAAACAAAATGTCTCCCAGAGTGGGATGGCTCCAATTCAAGCAAGTGTTGTACCATGTAGTGTTTCCCTGTATCTGCAATGCCACCGAAATGACATTAGGGCATGTTTGAATGCATTTCTCTAAAATTATTTTCAAGAGAAAAAATAAGAAGAGAAAAAGAAAATGAGTTTTTTTATTTTAAAATGAGTTTTTCATTAATTCGTAGAAATTTTTTTAAATAATCTTTTTAAAAGATGTATGGACATTATATAGATGAAAAATTTGTTTTAGTTTATAGAGAATTGTTTTTCTAGAAATACTTATAGAGAAAATTATCCAACCAAACTCTTAGTCTTCATGCTATTGAGCCAATCAATTTTCTGCCTCGTCCAGTCCAGATGACAAGTGCGGCTAAGAATATCAACCATTTCGGAATGAGTATATGGTGTTAACTGTCCCATAAATGTTATATCACTCGGTCTCATTCCATGTTCCAGCCTTTCCCAAAGCAACTAAACTTCATTACGACATTCCACGAGATCAGAGCAACTCATGGGGGCAGAGAGAAGGTGAGGCAGGAGTTGGGTTTGGATTTTGGTAGAATTGGCGCATGGTGAGTTTGTATGCACATGTTAGCACACCACGGTTAAAATTTACCCTGAACAAGTATCTGTTAAATCAAAATGTCAATTTCTGATATAAAAAAAAAAAAAAAAAAAAAAAAAAAAAAAAAAAAAAAAAAAAAAAAAAAAAAAAAAAAAAAAAAAAAAAAAAAAAAAAAAAAAAAAAAAAAAAAAAAAAAAAAAAAAAAAAAAAAAACTTGCCTTATTGAACGGGCAATTTTGAAAACTCCCAATTTTTTTAAAACCATTTGGTGATTTTTACATTAGATAATCTCCAAGTATTCAATTCTCAGGTTACAAGTGTTCAGGATACACGTGCGTGGATCGCATTTTACACAAAAAAATGAAGAATTGTAGAAGTATATTTCCCGTAATCATATTGTCAGTTAAAACCGCGATTGGTCAAAAAAATAAAATGAAGTTTCTGCTTATACCTAATGAATTATAAACTCTTTTTCATCTTCTCTACGCAATTCTCTGTTTTTATGCAGAAGGATCTAAAATAGGTTGGTCATTATACTAAATGTAAAATACAGATCTCACGTTTGCATTGTATGTACCAAGCTAATGAATAAATAGATCTAAAAAACATTCACTGTATACAACCATCTCACAACTAAAGTGATCAGACATAGCAGCAACAGAATGCTGAGGATATGCTGCTGTTATCAGAAATCTGCAACACCAAAAAGAGCCATGGCCACGATTCCTCCTGTCAGCCACAGAGTATGTATGAAATGTGAGAATAGCACTACTTGAATTTTTTTTGTACTAACACGTTTTTCTGCCAAAACATTTGATTGTGAAGATACAACCACATTTGGATAGAAAAAATATAGAATGCATGGCAGAAGAAAATAAATTATCTCCACTTACTTGAGCTATGAAGCCTCTCAACCATTTTCATGATCTGGTTTTCCATTCGTATTGGAGGATGATATCTTTGTATCATTGCTATTTGACTCTCTATGGTTGCTAAAGTCTGACTTTTTTCTAAAGCCAAACCTTTTTGGGAAAATACTCCAACTTTTCTTTGTCTTTGTCAGCTTCTGCAGCTCATTTCTAATGCTTGAGCATTCCTTCTCCAGATCCAAAAGACGTTCCCTCAAGTTTTCATTTCCCTCTGCCGTTTCCACTTGACGTGTATCACTATTGGGGAAGCCAAGATTTCCACTGTGGTGTTGTCCGTTTTCAAGATTGTCAGAAACAAAGAACCATCCAGATATTGATGTGCGGAGTCTAAGCTGTTCAAAAAACAAGACTTGAACAATTACTCGGAGAGGTAATCTTTCATTTTGTGCTGCATGAGTGCTCGCTTCCAATGACAGCTTTTGGCAGTTCATCAATCTGCAAAGCTGCTCCCGTTCAGAATCTGTCAGCCACGGATGTACCTGCAATTGTCAGAGTTTTAGGTTAGAACGATCATATTTGAAACAATTGGACACAAAAGAAAATAAAAATAATGTTGGAGTACATAGTACTTGATTGTGAGGTCGCTGTGAAGTGTTAGGATATCTAATAAATAGTGAGTGAAATAAAATAAAGTATAAACATAATGAGATAAAACAAAATTACCATTTTATTGTGTTTAGATTTATGATGGAATTAAAAAAGAGTTGGTTCCATTCCATATCCTTCAAATGGAGGGAAAGATATTGTATGGAATGGTATTTAATGCTTTCCATCATGCTCTATTCCATTTCATCACATTTTAAACAATCTAAACAGTTCACTAGTAATGTTCTATTCCATTCAACTCTATTCTGAGGGATTCATTCACTAAACAGACTTGTGGAGCTTTGTTTTTTCTTTGTTTTGAATTTCTTTATATATTCTTTCTCAATATAGCTATGAATAAGGAAGTAGGCAGCAGCTTTCAAATATCACCAATACTATTTTGGTTCATTCTTCCTCAATTTCAGTCCTTTTTCAGATGTTTTGATATCTATATACAAAAACATCTAGTAAACCAAAAACATAAAACCGGCATGTATATAGACAAAAATTATAGGCAAGCTAGGCCATCCAAAATTATCTAACCTTAAGGTATACATCTATTGCATGGTATATACCATCATCAAGTGGCCTAGCATAATCTGGAATTGCAACAGCAAGTGCCTGAAACTTAGTCAAGTTCAAATTAGTATCTGAAGCCACCTCAGCAAGATATCCATCAACCAAATTTGCCACCATTGTCATTGGTGTCAATACATCAGCTCCAGCTATCAATGCCCCTTGTTCAATTATGCATGGAGAAGCTGCTACGGATGCAGGCTGATATATAGACATAAAATGATCAAGAATCCTCTGAATGCAGTCTATATCGTATAGTGTCTCCACCGAGTATCCCATATTTGGAATGAGAAGATCCACTAGTGCAGCCTGGTCTAGTTGAGCTCCTACCCTTTTCTCCAAATTTTCTTTACATGATGGGCTTGCACCCAATATCATGGCTGTACGGAGCAGCCTAAGCAGATGCTTTGAGGATGTGACCCCCCTCTTACTAGGAAGCAACTCCACAATTTCCTCCAGTAGAGCCCTTTGGTCTGCTTCAGAAGTATTAGGAATGGTAGCATGGCTTGTATCAGTGAAGCTTGATTGCCTATTCATCAAGGGGAGAAACCTCCTGAGATAATATATGAGAGATGCAGCAACAATCTCAGATTTCATTCCTTTCAGTTCAATGGCTATAATCAGTCGTTTATATAGGGAGAGGCTTAACAAAGACACATCATAAAACCACCAATCATCGAGTTGAGATGGTTTCTCAGAAGAAATTCCATTCCACAATGCACGGTTGTCTGCTTGATTTTGATTACAATTGCGTCCAGCCACAGGCCAGTGGAATAAGTTTGGATCTGAACAAGCCTTCATAGCCAAGGAATCAATGCATCTTGAAACTATATGGAGATCTTCTGCATAGGGCTGCACTTCCTCACATGTATCAAGGGCTTTTATGGAATCTGGCCAATTGCTGAAAATTTCATTGAGAAAGGCCTCGGTCTGTGCAACAAGATTCCCTTCACCATAGTTTTCAGTCATTTGTAGATACTCAGCTGCACATCTGAGGCTGACTACATTTAATGATGTGATTTCTAATTTTACACCATAGCAAAACCTGGTTATATCCTTGAATGTTTTGGCTCCACCGGGAACATCATGAAGTTGCAAAACACAACTTGATCCATCCTCTTTTGAGGATTCTGCAATGAGTTTCTTCAGTAGGCCACTTCTAGAAAGCAATGGAAACTGCATCAAAATCACAAACGTAGAAACATACTGAGGACCAACTTGAAAAGACATTCAAAGTCATAGAAGTTGAAGAGATGGGAAAAAAAATTCAAAAATAGAATGCATGAAATATGTTAGATGCAGTTCTTTAGAGGCTTTTGGTATAATCCTCCTATCAGAATTGGAGGTTCACTTTGGTAACCTATATTGATTTTAATGCAAACCTAAAAGCACCTAAGCAACTGTATGAAAGTTGTCTTATGTTAAATCAAAACAAGCACCTTGTGGAGGAGAAAAGAGATTTCGCCAACTTCAATGGCAACGTCACTTGGTAGTCCTGTTGTACAAACCCTGAATGCAAAACAATAATTAGGATCAGTGATCCAAAAATTAGGGGAATTTACAAAATAAGTGATGGAAAAAACCTCTCCGTCCCACTATCCTAAAAGATGAAGGGATACAAGGTTACATTTTTATGAGGAAACATTAAGAATTAACAAATAAAATGAAGGTTAATGGCATAATAAGGACCCATTAGAGCATTGATTTAGAAAGAGAGATGAATGATCACCAAGTTTGGCCTTCCCGACGAAAAGGTTCAGACTTTGATCCCAGCTTCATGAATGCCATATATGTTTAGATATGATATGTATATGTATTTAATTAATTGAAATAGGATAACATTGTTGTTTGAAGATTGATAAAATGAGACATGGGAAATAAAGGTGGAGGAAGGTGAAGAAGAAGAAAATAAGAGAAATTAAGGTGAGAGTGGTGATGCTCCACACACACAAGAAGCGAGTCTAAAGCCTAGTAACTGAAAAAGCGATGAAAACGGTTGACATAGCTATCTCCAAATTCCGCTTATGTTGTCTCTCTCATCCGATAATTTTGTTAGCAATATAGCATACCATACATAATAATATATTTCTTTGAATGTTATTTATTTGCAAAACAATGAAATCATTCCTCATACCCGGCAACTATATCAACGGGGGTGACATGCATGGGAGTGCAGCTAGGCATATTCACGGTATTCATTTGAGGTGAAAATTATCTCATCCAATTATACAAAAAGATTGAGTTTTAATTTAAATTGATTTGAAAATAATATTTAATTTGAACGAATTCAATCTAAAGTTTTGCGATTTAGATTTTTTTTTGTTATTTCAGTTTTGATCTTATTCTTTTTTAGAAGCAACACTTTATTTTTTGTTAACAGAATAACATATAAATAGATTTCACTAAATAAGAATAAAGTCTCAAAATAATGCATGGATTTTTCCAATGGCTAACTTTTCAATTAAGGAACAACACTTAGTCATTTATTATATAAAAACTCAAATATATAATGAGTATTAAAATTTAATTTAAAGTATTTTTTTACTGCAACTTAATTTAAGGTATTAAATCACAACTTAATCTAAATTATAAATCACAAGTCAAATTAACTTCAAGCTTTCTAAAATTACAACTACATAATAAATTAGTTGAATAATATAACAACTTTTAGATTAGGGAATTTAGGTTTGATTTAGGGATAAAATAGAAAAAAAAATTATTATGGATTTAGTATGCTTATTTATGGTTTGGTTTAGTTGGATTTTGAATATGAAAGAAAAACTCAACCAAATATGATAAGTTTTTTTTTAATGTTATTTCATTTTAATTTTAAAAAAGTATAGATTTTACATTATTGGTATTTTTTTCTCTTTCAAGTTACAAGTAACGGAGCAGTTTATCACTTTATCCATTCCAGATGAAAAAGTAATCACTACGGCAATGGCATAAGAGGCACAGTGTTGAGTTGAGTGACTCCCTCTCCCTCTCCGCTATTGCAACTCTCTCTCTCTGCTTTTCCAATTTTACTCTGCACCGCAATAATCATAAACGACGCCGTTTGAATTTCCGCGAAACCCAGATTTCGTGGGAGCTTATGGCTTCCATTCACGCCAATCTCGTTCCCAACTTGTCCTTCAATCACTTCCAGGTTACCCTTCTAACTTCAACTTCTCACCTTATCTGCACTTTACTTTTACACTTTAAACAAAAAAAAAAAAAATCAATTTTGAAGTGAGTGAGGTGACGAATTAGACATTTTTCTTTCTCCTATTCAAGTTATTTATACTACATGCCTCTATTGTATGTGAAATGGAGCTAATTTCATTTGTATTATACACTGGTTTAAACTTGAATCCTCATATATAGATACCACCACCATCATCGTACCTTGTTGGTGCTGGTATTGTGCAACGTGGAGTTAGTTTGCGCAATTCTAGAAGGAAGGTTCCTTGCATAATAAAGTGTGAAAAGAAAGATGATGAAGTTGAACACATTCAGAATGTGTCAGTTGAGCGTCCACCCTATTACAGTTACTTCGACTCCACCTCCGGCCAGCTCGAGCCGGCCTCCGGTGCCCGAGCGAGTATTCCGGGCCAAGAGTATTGGCCTGAGGGAACTGCTAGTCGTGTGAGGGCTGCAAGGGCACCTGCTCCAACTGCTGAATCATCAACCTCTCCATCTTATGGAACCAAGCCTGGAAGTAGGAGGAAGAATTACAAGACAACTGTTCCTGCTGCTGCTGCTGCTTCGTCTCAACCCATTTTTGAATCAAATGGCACTGACTCTGGAGGTTCTTCTGAGGTTTTGGTTGAATCCTTGGAAGAGTCTCAGGATGACGTGTCTGACTTTGTTGTTTATCAGTCGGAACCTGAGGAGGAAGAGTTGAGTGAATACGAGTTCGATAAGAAACTTGGACTTCCTCATCCGTTTATTGATCCAAAGGTTAATAAGCCGATAGAGGGGACGCTTTCAAATGACGAGCTGTGGTGGAACTGGAGACAGCCAGAGAAAGAACAATGGTCCAGGTGGCAGAGGAGGAAACCGGATGTTGAAACGGTTAGTGTGCATTCGTTAGTTTTGTGCTTTACTATGGGATTTTTTTTATTTATTTATGGATTAAAGGGTCATGTGGGCCAGTACATATTTTCTGTTTTGGCAATCTGATTGAAGAGGCTTCACGAATTTAGGTTGTAAAGTCATTTTTTTGTAAGATGCTCCCAGTCCCCATGTCAAATACTTTTATTTGTTTGATCCTCCATGATTATGTTCATCAGACAAGAGTTCTAAAAGCCATTCATATATGTTCAAGTCATAAATTTTATTTTTGATAAGGTTTAATTACTTATATGTTCCCTATATCTGCACATTTTTTATGTTTTAATCCCTACACATACCCTTTTTAATCCATTTTAGTCCCTGCTGTCCAAAATTGTAGGGACTAAAATAAAATGGATTAAAAAATATACATGTAGGGACTAAAATGAGTAGTTTCTAAGTGTAAAGATTAGAACATAAAGATTGAGCAGGAATTGGGACCAAATGAGTAATTAAACCCTTTTCATAATTAAGTCTTGCATCTTGAGTCTGAACTTCTCTACCATTTTTCAGGTTTTCCTGAAAGCTATGGCAGAAACCGGGCAAATAAAGCTTCACGGTGAACACCCAACATTAACAGAAACTGCTCTTTACCGAGCAAGGCGTGAAATTTATAAAGAAGAAAGGTATTCTTGACTACCTCTCACTGCAGTTCTGATAAGCCTTGAAATAAAACTGGTGTTTTTGTAATGCATTAAGTGTAAAACATATAAGTAAGTAGAAAGGTTAAACAACAGTTTCTTGAAGATTGAAAAAATTCTGAAAGGACTGAGAAAATGCATGAGAGTAACCTTCATATGCTGAGAAGACTACTTGACACAATTCTCATCACGAATCAACTGTAAGGAGAGTAACTTGATAAAGTTTTTATTGTCCTGGCCAAACATGTGCTGCTCCAAGTTTATTTAAGCCCCTCCATTTAATGTATTTTGTAATAAACTGACTTAAAAAAGTGGTACCAGTTAATATGCTTCATTTATTTAAAAGGTGCAAGTTTGAGTTCTGCTTCCTTGTTAAAACGGATGTGCTGGGTGAGTGACAGATTCCAAGACTCTTTCAAGATGTATTTTTTCAAAAGGAAAGGAAAATACACTATTAGGTGTCGGTTAAAAAAAGAGAGTAAAAAAGCATAGTTAGATGCAGGAAAATTTTTGAGAAAACCTACATACTATGGCTATGTTGGGTTTTAGTGCCTAAGCATAAATGTATGGAGTTAAATTTAATTTTTCATAATTGTGAAATTCATACCAGAATTAATTTTAAAATTCAAAATCACTTGTTCATGAATAAACACAAAAAAAAAAGAATCCCACTTAATCGTTTTTTTTTTTTTGTAGTAATTTCTTTAAACCAGAAAATGTCAAGTATAATAGCTTCCTGTAGTATTTTGTCTCATCACATAATTGAATCAATTAAAAAACTCCTGATTTTTGCAGGCTTCAGGCCGAGCAAGAGAGACTGGAAAGAGATGGTCCAATTGCATACTATTCAGAATGGGTGAAAGCATGGAAAAGGGACACATCTCGCGAAGCTATTCAAAAGCATTTTGAAGAGACCGGAGAAGATGAAACTACACAACTAATTGAAATGTTTTGCCACCAAACTGACCGAGAGTATCGCATAATGATGGGGACTGATGTTCGAATCCAAAGGGATCCTTTAGCAATGCGAATGAGGGAGGATCTGATAAAGCAAAGTACTAATTTAAAACTTAAATATTTGTGTCATGACTGTATCTTTTTTAGTCAATTTATGTCATATTTGCCATTCTTATTTTTATGATTCTAAATTGACTTCACTTTATTTAGCGTTGTTTGTTGAAGAACCATTGAATAATTTTTTTTTCACAGGAAACAATACTACTCTGTATTTAAAAGTCTTATTCTGCTATTATTTGGACCTAGTTTTGAATGTATTTAAGAAAGAAAAGAAAAATTAATTGAAAAAATATATCAAAAAGGATAAAGTTGACTTCCATTTGTTATTATATCTACTTACTGATCATCTGTTTTTCTTGTTCTTTCGTTTGTTTTCTATATCAATTTCATAATAATTAACTAGAACTATTTAGCTTCTTACATTTTGTTTTGTCCTGGACACTCCAGACTTACATTTATTTCCTGTTACTTTATTAAATGTCATCTACTTTTACCTCTAAGTATTAGGGTTAAACTAGTCACCAGTTTCCCTTATGTTATGATAATTTCTGCATTGGCATCTACTTATCTAATAATTTTGTTCACTTTCCTGTAAATATTTTTAATCCAGAATAGTAGTTGAATTTTTTTTCTTCTTTCTTGCAGTATGGGGTGGAGATCCAGTTTACCCAACTGTGAACTATATTCAAGATCCAAATGAAGTGATTGACTACAGGGGGGCAGATTTTCATGAACCAACGCCAAATATGGTGTCTTATCTGAAGGAGGTTATTGACTCTAAGCTCTTCTTCCTTGTTTTCTTATTATTCATTTTTTCGTTAAACTGGGCGTAAATTGTAATAGTTAATCTCTTGGGATGATATTAACATATCTCCTGGATGGAGTACTAAAAAAAATAGGGGATAAATTTTCTCAGTCTATAAATGATGTGCTTGAATACTTCTTATCCTCATTCATATGGTAATCGATGGTTATTTTAATCCACATCATAACTTTATCATTACACTGGCCAAATTTTGTTCTTAAATATATGATGTTTTCTCCTTTGTCACTAATTGTTGAAATTTTCAATTTTCTGACTTACATAATGGTAAGACCAAATTCTTAATAAAAATTATGATTATTTTATATCTGCCACAATTTCTGAACTTCTTTTCTTTATACGACCAGAAAGGAAAACTTATTTCAAGGGAGGAATTTGACAAGATTATGGCTAAGGAAAAGACTGAACAAATTGAGGTAAGGAAGTTTGAACCTTATAATACTAATTGAGTGGATTGTTTTGCAAACAGATGAGTTGCATTTAGGGAATTGCTTTCTTGAAGAGATTTATTGTTTTGGTTTTATATGATTTGCCTTAACTTGGGTGTTGGAAAGTGAAATGCAGTCATCTCATTTCCATTGTTCAGGTCTCTTGTATCATTTGCCAGGTGCTAGCCTTTTTGGATGAGGTCTATTGTTTTATTAATAAAAGGTTATCAGTTGGGTGGCTTAATAGCTTAAAGGTTTTAAAGAAAAAGTGATGTTTTTGTTCTATCAATTTGTTCTTGTCAGTCCTGATATCTAGACAGCCTTATATATAAAAAAGGAATAATGTCTTTCATAAACAATATTTTAAACTAACATGCATCAACCATTCATTGCCTTATGTGAAACTTCTGGTTTCCTTTCCTTTGCCTACTTTTATATTGCTAGCTTCTCTTCCGGCTTCCTTTGAAGCTGATAACGAGCAATTGGGATAAAGACATATTAACATAATTTGTTTTTTAATTAAAAGCTTGTAAAATGCAATACCAAAATCCCATGTTTTTTTTCCTTTATTCACTTGTGAGATAACTAACTTATTTGAAATAAAAACAAACTTAACAAGAAGATTAAAATAAAAGAAAAGTGAAAGCTGAGACTCTACTCTCAATTAAAGTTGTTGAGGGGCAAGAGGTTAGAGTTTCTATAGACCCAAGCATGGGAATTTTAGTTGGCTGTTTTGAACTGAGTTTAGTTCACATAGTTAAATAAGCAAAGCTTCAGACCAAATTTCAATTTATAAATAATGACATGGTTGGAGTTGGAAGCACCAAGGAGTGTCATTTAGACATTTGCATGTCTTTTCGCCAATCCAATATACCAATTTTGCTTAATGGGATGGAAATTGTCATTTTATTGGTAACCTTAAAGTCTCACCACTTGTAAAGAATGATCTCTGTCAACACAATACAAGGGGAAAGAAACTCATGAAATATAGTTTTGTGTGTAAATTGACTTTCATTCGGCTTTCTGCTTGTCACTTCCATCGGGTTGACTAGAGTACTAATTGGAATCTGGATGGAAATAAAAAATGGTAGAGAAAGCTAGAAATCCAAATAAGAAAATTTTCTCTTTTTTCTTTGATTAGATTTGTTAAAGTTGAGCCATAAAAGGGGGAAGAGCCTTTTCAAAGTAAATATTTAATAAGAGTATGTTTTCTCTTTGTCATGCCAACCTATCATCTGATCCTTATATCTTATTTATAACTGGATAGATCATATATGTGTGACCTTTTTGAAATTTTTCAAAAGTTGTACATGGATTTATAATTCATTGACAACAGAATTCTTATGTAATTACTTAGTATTGTGTTGGTTTCTCACTTGAGTTTCATACCTCAAAGTGTCAAGTTATAAAGAGCTTCAGATAATGAACCTCTCAAACAATTAATTTCTTCTTTGCATCCTCCTCCTTCATTCAAATACTACCTTTGACATGTCATTCTACTATATAGTCTGATACCCTTTATTTTGCACTATTGCAGTCGACGGAGATGGATGAAGCTATGGCCAAAGCTGTTGACATTGGAGAAAATGATGTGAGCTTCTATTCACCATCTTTATAGTACTTCGTTTACAGTGGTCCTTTGAGTTCTATTCCTGAATGATTGGCTGTAAGTAACATCCCCCCCCCCCCCCCCCCCTTGTTTCTCCCTTTATTAACCAGGATGATGAGGATAGTGATGTTGATGGAGAGGAAGAGGGAGAGGAAGAGAAGCTTAGTGATTATTGGAGTGTGTTGAAAAGTACTCCTGAGCTTCACCAGTCAAAGGTATTCTTGTAAATCAAATATTTCCTAGTAGTTTTGTCTTTGATGGGGTAATATGTTTTTTTTTTTTAGTTTAGTAGCTTTAGATGAAAAAACTACGTATCTTACGTATCTCATTGTTCAGAGGCTCCTCGCTATGTGAAGGTAAGAGGGAGGGATATTTTACGCAGCCTTATCCTTACATATGCAAAGAGGCTGTTTCCGATTTCAAAACCATGACCAACAAGTTAGTAGTGTCTTGGTGACTTGTTGGTCATGAGTTCGAATCCAGAAACAACCTCTTTGCATATGTAAGGGTAAGGCTGCGTACAATATCTCTTCCCTTACCTTCACATAGCGAGGAACCTCTGAGCAATGGGATACTTAGTTTTAGTAGCTTTAGATGGATCAAAGGCTTTTTGGTATCTCCTATTATTGGGATGACTATCAAATCAGAAGTCTTTGAAATATATTTTTATATTTCCCATGTTTTATACTTTAAGTCTTTACTGCATCGATGTGTAATCGGCATCCTTTCCTTGAACATGCACAGCCAAAACCAAAGAAAGAAGGTCCTTTGTCACTGGACGAGGCTATAGAAGAGTCAGAGAACTTGACTGATTTCCTGATGGACTTTGAAGAAGAAGAATAATGACATGCCTCCTTATGAAGCATTTCATGTCAAGTGGTGTATTGCATTGTGTAGACAGAATAGAAGGTTTGGTTGTTAGTCTTCATTGTCAATTTCCTGAACTACCAGGAACTTCTTTTTTAGGCATTCCTACAGTGGATCGGGTGGCCAAGGCAATAAGCATTGGAGTGAGATTCTGAATATTACTTCAAGGGTTCTAGAAACATTATCCCAGAGTTAAGTACTTGTATCCACACCTGTCTACATATACAATTTTGATATCTCAGTCTTCATACGGAGCTTAGCAAAGAAATTAACTAGGAGAGTGACCATTCCAATATGTTAACTATATTGGTGCATATTGTTATTTTGGTGCAAACTTGAATCTAATATATTAAGTCACATGTCTTCTTTCTCAAATAGTTCAAGTAACGATGTCCTCGTTTATTGTGATTTACAACCTCCCGCAGTTTTGCCCAAGACATGTACAAGATTTCAAATACAATACAATTGTAAACTTTCGTTTGTTAAAGCACACAATCATTTTTGTACGTATAAATATGAACTGAATATTGTGTGGACTGTGAAGTTTACAAAGGGGAATTGTAGTGTAAGTAATCAATCATGTCTTCAACGTTCTTATTACAAAGATTGAGAAGGTTTAGGACTCGTAAGATGAAGGGATTTTTTTTTTTTTTTAATCCTGCTCACTAGATGAAAGTATAATTCAAGGAAACAATCTCTGTTTAGGAATTAAAATCAAGATTTAGTTAGTGGAACCGTTGGAGAGATGATAAATGACCACTAAAAAGTAGATTATCACGATAATTAATGAATTATTGAGCAGAAACAAGAATTTTCGTTGCTAGTGTTTGTAAAAGAAAGATTATACGAATTTCAATATTACTGCTTGTATTGAGTTAAAACATAGACATTACTGCAAGGAATTTTAAATAAACGCAGGTATGACTATGAGTTGAGATTTTGGTTGCTTCAATGTATTTGGGTGCAGCACTTTTGTTTTGAGCCATTAGATTAATTTTATTTAGTTATGGTTCATTTGATTATTGTTTTTTATCACATGTGGCAAGGCACATCTCAAATATAGGGATTCAGCACACCCAAATGCCATATGAGAAGATAAAACCGTAAAAGGGAAGCTTAAGATCAAGTGCACATTTCTTATTATAAAGCACACATGTTAACATCGCACCGAAACAAGAACTTGTTTTGCCAAAAATTCTTCTATTAGTCGTGTCGTGGAAATCATGCTATTTAACATTTATGAAATGTGGACAAATTTTTCTAGGGGAAAGGAGGGATTCGCATGGTAATATGTGAATCTTTGTAATATGTAGTACCCTTTTTAATATCCATTTTCCGAAGATTTTTTGAGAGTAAAAACATCATATAATCTGATAAAATAAGCCACTTGGAAGCAAACAGGCCCCAAAGGGTTGCCCCAACTATCCGGAGTCTCAACGATTTCTTTTCTCATCAACTTTCAATAGTTCAATAAAAAGAGGCACATGGGCCGAAAGGGTGGAAGATTGAAACTTTTATACATATTATTGAGCTTAGTTTTTTTTTTTAAAAGGAGGTATTCTTCCGGAACTGAAAGACAATAATTAATTTTTTGAGATATTAAAATTTATTTAAGAGATTGACATCTTTTAACAAATATTTATTCATACACATAAATCAGAAATTAATCTCATGATCACATACTTAAATAACAAAGTTATCTATTAACCATGTTATACCATGTTGGAATTTTTCTCAGTTAAGTTGTACATTTTCAATGTTCTTATGGGTAATATGTATATTATGCAGCCGAATCCAGATTATCCAAACAACGATATCCTTGCCGTGCCTAGGCAAATATATGAACAAAAAAAATAGTAGCATCAGCATCCCACTAGGTAATCATTAATAAATGAAAGATGACTAATTAAATTCACTACATTGAACAAGGAAAGTCGATGACTCTTAACTCAATCCAAGGGTTAGGTATTGGGTGCATAACCTCCATTTTGAAATCCCATGTGAAATTCACTTTTAACGGAAGACTGTTTGTCTGGAATTTAATTTCTGTTTTTTATGATTTTTTCCTCTTTTAATGTTGTTGTAAAATTTCGTTTAGTTGCTTAGTTAGTTTGTCGGTAAATTATTTTTTATTAATTCAGTAAAACATAGAGCTTTTTAATAAAATATTAGCAGTTATTTTATTTTTAATTCACAGCAATTGGTATTTACATATCTGGCAATGATCTATAAAAAAAAACAAAAAAGACGCAATGATCATTTTTTTAATATTGTTAAGGTTTCATTTTTCTAAGATGGACAAATTTAAAAAATTCTAATTGCCGGTCCTAATGGAACTTATTTGACTTACTTTATAAATCGTATATATATCACATAGGAAGCACTGTGTGTGTTTGTGCATTTGCGTGTATTTCGCTTTTTGCATACACCAGCAAATAACTATTTTGGCTCTCTTGGTGATAATTTAATGTTTGACTAAACCATGTGCTGCTATTGCGTTATACGAAGCACTATTGATCACATTATAAAACTTGTCACGATCAACCAAAAATAATAGAGGCAAAAATGAGCAATAAATACACCCTCAAAAAGTGATTCCAGCTTAAGGAAATTTCAGCTATTAAGAGAGCCTTTCTCCATCTAGCTTCACTTCAATTGTTTCCTATAGGATCACATTAATAATCTCTTTATTTGTTATCAAGAATAATAAGCACAGCTTTTTTCTTTTTGGATCTTAGTGACGTCCAGAGCATATATGAGTGAAATCTAGTCTAGTTAAAAACAAATCTAATAAAAAGCCCAGGTGTGTTCTTCTCTACCCCTAGATAGCAATAATTTATTCTCTCTGGCCTACACTATCCAACTGATTCTTCTCCTAGATCTTAAAAGTGCCCTATAAATTAAAATATCATTCGTTCTAGTAATATTAAATCCCAGCAATTGGTACTGTGTATTAAAAAATATTAGCAATATTATAATGAACTTTTTCTAGTCATAATTCTCTACAGAATTAATAGCATCAAAACCAAGAAATAATCTGTCCAACCCACTTGCCTTGCTTGGAATGTGGTCCCATTAATAATAGATGGATTCCTACTTGGGCTTCATATTCAAATGCATGTTTGACACAATTTGATTACAAGAAAGCTTTCAAATGTATCTTAAGGGATACTCCAATAGTTTTAAATTCATCCCCTTGTGGAATACCAATATCCTCGAAGCTATATTCAAAGGAGAGAAAAAAAAAAAAAAAGTTTGACCATCCCATCTCAAATGGTGTACAATTTTTTTTTTATTTATATATTTAACACTTATTTTATTCTCAACCCCTACCCAAAGCATCCGTAGTATAGGTGCTTCAAAATTTTCCCCACTGCATATTTCACTGTTCAAGGGAACACATCATTGACATCTCCTACACCATGGGGAGACTCCTGTGTTGCATGCTCATGTAGCTACATATTGTTGATTCAATGATGTTTTGCCACTTGTAGATGTGCATAAAAGAGACAAAAGGAGGGAAATATAATTTAGAGGGTGAGCAGAGTGGAAATATTAATCTAATGACAAGGAATTTTAGATTTGACCTGAAAGACAGAATGTATATTATAGGGGGTTGTAGGTCCATTTTCACTAACCAAGATGATATAGAAATGATTAGCAAGTGTGGTGATGAGCAAACATGTATTTATTATAATTATAATTAAAACAAAAACTGTTAATGGGGTTTATTGTGTTTGATCTATTGGAGACCCTATGTCACCCAAAACATGGCCAAGAAAAAATCCAAAGGGTTGCTGGCTTGCTTCCTTTCTTTGCTCCCTTTGAAAAATGGCAAACAAAGAGGGTGAAAACACAAACATTTGGTCAACATGTTTCATTCTGTGTTCGTCTCTCTCTAGCAATGTTTATGCTCTTCTTTGTGGGGGGGGGGGGGGGGGGGGGGGGGGGGGGGGGGGGGGGGGGGGGGGGGGGCTTACGTTTGAAAAGAGACACTTATGGCTAAACCTCCCTTTTTATCACTAATAATTATGCTTAGTGTGACACTCTCAACCTTTCTTTATCATTAATTAGTCGCATTCATGCTACAGACCAAAATGATTAAGTTATGGGTCCACATTTCTATTCTCTTCCGTTTGCCTCCCCTCTTTAGCGCTGTATTGTTTTCAAGTTTGTCTACCTTCTTTCATGCTGTAATCACACGTTTAATTATCATAATTAGTACTATAAGAATAATTATAATTCTTTTATTTTAGCATCTAAGTTCATTTACAACTTTATTTTAAAATAAATTATGCACTCGTGTTGACTTAGACTCGATCCTATCTTCAAGTTCAAAATATATTTTACGGTATTACCAACGGACTAGATTAAAATGAGTTGCATTCTCACATAATGCCTTGCAAACCCACCAATTTTGTCTACCTTTATTATTGTTATACCCTTTAGATGGCTTGCGCTCGTTTTTTGCTTTTTCAATGGATAATTATTTATCTGCGTTTTCGCATTTCTATTTGTCTGCTTTGAAAACTTTATTATTTTGTTTTTCAAGTTCAATGTGAAAACATAGTAAAAAAAGAATCATATTAACAGTCTTTCATTTCATTTTTCTCCATTTCATTTTTCTCCATTGATTTAAATTTTTGCAAGGATTAAATTCAGATCTTCTCATACAAATTCAATAATACAAATTCAATAAGTATTATCAACTAAATTACATCTATTTAATATATATATAATAGATTTACACCAACAGTACGATATATATATATATATATATATATATATATTTTCATATATTGGGCTCTAAAGAAATTGCACGAAAATATAAGGCCACATGAATATAAAAGTCATTCTTGTTTGCTTGACTGCTGCTGATTTTTTTAAAAAATTATATAATAAGATGAATTATTTTAAATATTATGACTCACTATTCTATAAAACAATTTTAAAAAATTATATGTATGGAATGAAATGGGACTAAGTGTGGATTTTATTGTTTTTCTTGTAGGGTCAGCGATGGGTTGAGCAAAATCTCATCCCTACACGTCCCATTCCCATACTTATTAAGCAATGTTCTATAATTATGAACGGGGAGGCATTAGAGAAACTCAAGGGAGGTTCAAAATGAAAGTTTCTTTTAGCAACAATATAATATAAAGTATAAACATTGTAATTTCTTCCAACTACCTAATTATTATTTTTACTTCTTTTTTTCTAAACCTCATATCATGATTTGTTGTATATATTAAAAATATCATAAATCAACAATGTGACATAAGTAATAATGATATATGTTCCTTAATTAAGTGGTCTAAGATTCGAATCTTGACTAATCCTGCATATGAAATAAATCATATTGAAAGAAGAATATTCATCTTGTGTACACTAAGATCCACACAACTAAGATTAATTTATCATTATTTTGGCAAAAATAATTTCGTACTAATATCATGATTAAAAAAATTACCAATGGAAAAATCTTTCCTTTCTTTTATTTCCTTATTTAACTCAATTTAATTCAACTTGCTAAAGTTCAGTCAATTTCACATATATTGCAAATAAGAAAAAATTACCAAGGATTACTGGTGTTTCTTGTAGACCGTATTGAAACGTATAGGTGCCGAATTGATTAAATTGAATAACAGGATATATATTTGTCATTGTACACCTAAACAATGTATGATATTAGGACCTATTAGGATAAACTTAGTGGGAAAGGTTAGGACAAGGGCATGAGGACTTAAGTTAATTAAGTTTAATCTTCATATTGTTGCCATCGTACACCAAAACAATGTGTTTTTTTCTTACATAAGTAACGTAAATTCCATACCATGTTAAAAGAAAATCAAATCAATACCACTTAAATAATCATTCATTGATTATTAGTTACTTATCTGTATTACTTATTAGTTGCTTTTTTAACACATTTATCAACTCTAACATTTAAATATCTGATATTTAAATAAAATTCATACAAAATAACAGTTTACTGACACATAACACTCCAAAACAAATTAGCAGATTGTTTGAATCATGCCTTTTTTAATTTGTTGTTGTTGAAATCTGAATAATCATGTGTTTTTTATATGGACAAATTAAAACCAAAAGTACGGATTTCTTGATATAGAATAAAACTTTCACTTCAGCACATTCAGCACTTTTCTGAGGTTTCAATTTTAGAAGGACAATGCTTCATTAACAGTATATCTTTTGATACAAAAAAAATGACAATATAGGATCATGTCACCTGTTTATGGAACAACCTGATCACCATTGCTGGTATAGATATCATATGATTGGCATAGAACAAAAATGTGAAACATATATATCCTATATTTCTTCTCAACAATAAAGCATTTGTTTAGAACTATTTTATACTATCGTAACTTTTATATTTAAAATGTTCTTAAAATATTAATTTAAAATTTTACTCGTTAATTGAGTGATTTAAAATATTAATTTGATGCTAGAACTATATAAATTGTCAATGATTGAAAAATACATTACCCTCAGCTGCTTAAGCCTAAAATTCATATATTTTTTTATATAATAATCGTACTAAAGTTAATAACCTCATACATATTAATTAAACTTCCCACCAATATATTTATCTATTGTAAATAAGTCTCAACTTTATCTATTATAATTATAAAAATTACTATAAAAACTTAAAATTTATCTTATATATTTATTTGAATGACTAAAAATTTAATGTACCGTGTTAACAACAATTTATAAGCTAAACTTTTAAGTGTAGTTTGACATATGATACATATGTTTGCTGAGTGACAAGAATTCACGAGTGGAAAAGAAACTATCTTAGTGGACATATTGGAGTCACAAATTTCACAAGATCCTCGAAATTATTGTATGTTGAAAGCCACCCCTCCCCAACAATTATAACAATCTACACAACAATCAATGTCTTCCAAAGAAAAATAGCAATAGGTTATTATCTTGAGTGTGATGTTTTTTGTGTAGTTTCTTTACACGGTTTGTCTCTTTGCTAGCCATCTTCATTTGCATTATTTGTCCCTAAAATGATTGTACAAATTGTACATTCGTTTTTTTTAGCTTCATTTATTGAATCCCAATTATTCATACCTATTAGTTGAAAACCATAATCCTGTACGATGTGACTAATTCTGTCCAAGAGCCAAACACTTATGAGATATGGCTTTGGATCTCTAAGAATATATTACTAGATTTTGATCAATTGAGTCCAAGCACAGTACTCGAATTATGTGGATGGTTTTATATAAATTTACAGAAATGAGCTGCAAAATCCCGGTGGAACTTTTATAATGTATTACTTACAATAGATTTAAGTTAGATTGATTTGTAGGGAGAAATTCACAAAGAGAATAAATTATAGAATGAGAATTTTTATTATTATTAACTCTTAAAATTCTCTGAGAGGTGATGGTTTGGGATGTCACTGAGAGTTTAGGGCCAAAGTATATATACATGTTGAAAACAAACAAATCCAAATAGCCTATTCTATGGCCGCTCATTGTTTAAGGTTATGTTTTTATTGGTGTTTTGTATGTGTGCGCACACGCATGTTGAATTGTATTTTCAAGATTTTGAGTACAGTATTGATTAGTTTAATAATTTTTGGGAGAAAATGGCATCATATGTAATTAATTTTATGGTTCAATGGTGATGAATACTTGAAAATTGAACGAGTTAGGGTAATTGGCTTAAAGCACAATTGTATGCAAATGAAAATCGATGGTATGAAATAATGGGTATCTTTTTACATCTGAAATGCTCAAATGCAATACACCTACCTTATCATCTCCAAATTAGGAAAAATCAATGGCATTTTATATGACATTTTCAGCATTGACAAGGATGAGGAGTAATCATGGTGCAAAAGAAATGAGGCATGGACAGGAGGTTCCTAGCAAATTTTTATTAGCTGGAGAGATATATGAAGAAATCTGATGGTATGAAATAATAGATATTTTCTATAGATGAAATACAATTCACCTTCTTTATCATTTTCAAATTAGGAAATTCCAATGTCTTTCATGTGACATTTCCAGCATTGAAGACAAGGAGAGTAATCATGGTGTAAAAGAAACGAGGCACGAATGAGAATTTCATAACAAACTTTTAACGTACAAACAAGATATATTACTAATGAGAGAAATCTAGAGATATTTTGATTGTGTAAAATATTTTTATACTTTCATTTAATTATAAATTATTTAGTACGATATGTTTATTAATTTTTATAATAATTATTTAAAAATCATACTAATAATAATCTTTAATTGATTCATAATGACTTTTTTACTAACATTATATAGGTGTTAAATTCATGAAACAATTCTTAGATGCATGCATGTCTATTCATGATTTGGCCGAACGCAACACTTATTAGGATATGTTTGGATTCTATCAAACAAAAAAGAGAGGATATGTTTGGATTCGTAAATTAGACTAATTACACATTTAAATCATGAATTTATGTGTTTTAAATTTATTTCATTATTTTTTTTTGTTTTTTAAAAGATATTTTGAAGAACATATTTTATGTTCAATTTTTGCATAACAAGGGTGTATATAAGTTTTGTTTTATCTCTCTCATGCATGATTATCAAGCATGTGAAATCTTGTAAAATAATAATGATGATGAAACAGACATAGATGTAAAACTTATGCAAGATCAATCATGTGATTTGAGAGAAAATTATAATTTTTTATATGTACAAAACTTCTAAACAACAAATTTGTATGAATTCAAAGAAGGTGATTTTTTATTGGTTAATTAATCAATTAAACAACTTCAAAAATATTAAAAACTTAAATGCAAATCAGCCTGAAATTTCATGTGACAATTCTCATCTCAAATTTCCTACAACATAACATTTTGGTTGTTATATATTTAAAAAATATAATTATATATAAGACTAATTTTCAGTATAAGATAATAGTTAAAATTTCTACAAATTCACAATTTTAAGAATCATCTACTGATACTTTTAAACTATTGCAGTTAAAATCTTTGACTCTAAGTTCTATAGGTTATAGTCTTTTAAGTTATGTTCATTGTAGAACTAATTTTTATTTAAAGATGTGTTGTGCAAGAGTCACCCACGGATTCAAGGGGAGACAAATCGGGACATTTCCCCTCTTTCTTAAGATCTTTTACGTATATACGAGAGAGAAAAAAGAAAATTAAAATTAAAAATACTAATAAAAGAAAATATATAAGAAAAATAAATTTTTGAATCGATATATATTTTATTTTATTTAGTAGTAAATTATATATATAATTTTACACATAAAATTAACAATAAATGTTGTTGTTAAGTTTATTATTTATTAAATTATTATTATTTTGATTCTTATTTATAAGATTCAACTTTTTAAACTTGTTTGTTCTTTTACATAAAATATAAATTTATATTATCTAATGCATTAATTATTTTTAGACTAAATCTACTCCTAATTAAATAAGAGAGATGTCATATTAATATGCATTTAGAAAAGAGAGAAATATTAATGATAATGATATTTAAAAATATAAATTTAGAATAAATTGATTAATTAAGTTAATTGCTTTTTTTAATCTAAATAAATTAGATAATTGGATCGAAATGAAAATAATATTTATTAGAAGTTAGATATTTATGGGAAAAAAATAATACCCCTTAATACACTCTGTGTCCCGGGCAAGAATTGAATTCAAATTCTCTTACATATGAATGTGTTTTCAACTTAGTCACGTTAATTAAATATTAAATATTTAAATAGGATCAGCTCCCTATTATACAAGTAAAATGTCCAACTGAATTTAAATATAAAATGGAAAAAAAAGGGTATATTAAATTATTCCAAAACCGAGGCATAAATGGCCTGTGCCAAGAGGAGCGAGTGACGAGTCCAACCAATTCCAAGGCTTCGCGTCAAAAAGGGAAACTACGAAATCCAGAGAGGAGAATTTGGCGGGACCCTCAAATCTAAGCCATGAGGCATGAGCTGTTGCTTTTTTGACATTTCTCGCTTTTCCTTTTCCTTCTCTCTCTTTCTATGCACTCACCAAGAAAGTGACCATGAAAATATATGAATCAAGGAAAGAGAATGTACGAAAATGAAATGGTAGCTAGCTGTTCATGATTCATGCAAATAAATTTATTTACAAGTGCATCCATCTCCACACCCTATAACCTTATCCTCCTCCACCCATCTTCCTTTTTTAAAATCTTTTTTCTTAGACTGTACGTGTGTTGATTTGTGATGAAAGAAAAATAAAGTGTGAGAAAAAAATGAATGACAAAAGAGAGAATGAAAAATATGATTATTTGATAGACATGAAGAAGATGTGAAAAGAGAAAAGAGAAAGTAATGTACTGAATAATCAATTAAAAAATTTAAAATAAATTATTGTTATAATTTAATGAATAATAAAATGACATGAGATACATATTTTATATTTTATTTTAATTCAAAATTTTCATCTTAATTTTATTTTCTTTTTTTTCCTCTACCGAATTGACCCTAAATCTTTACTCTACTTTTTTTCCCTTCTAATTTATCGTATTGGCGTTATTTATTGGTTAAGGATAACTTTAAATAAAAATAACGTACTATATAATCAATTAATCACAGATGTGAGGGGGAAATAAGAGAGAGAAAAAATGATGAGATGCATGATATATAGTGTAGTTGGTCGTCTTCGTCATCGTTAGTAATTAAGGACCCACTAGTTGTTGAGTTTCAATCTACTTGCAAGATTTCTTAAAATTAATATTGGCCCATACATTACAGGAATTAAGATTGTCTACTGCACTTGACGGACCTACAGCATAGCCCCATATATATATATATATATATATATATATATATATATATATATATATTCTTGCGTTTAGATTAAATTTAAAGAGAATTGAATTTCATGTATCAGAATTCAGTCAGAATATGTCTATTTGTTTGCACGTGTGAATGGTTCGTAGTTCCTTGAGGTTAGTGCAGCAGATAAGCTTCTTCCTTCTTCTGATGTTGAAGTAAGAAAGCCACTTCTGGTTTAATGAGAGGCACCTGATGATGATATTATAGAGTTAGACATACGAGATATAGATACTTAATTGTATTATAAAATTGTTAGTAATCTGTTTTATTGTGGAACTTAAGTTTTCATTCAATTAATATATATCTTGTCACATACTACAGAGCAATAATAATTGAAAATCAAAATCTAAAGGAACTGACCACCTGCATGTTTTCAGAGTAGTTTGAATATTCAAATCTACATCTATATATAGATATTAAGTTATAATTAATGATAAAGCCTATTTCTATATGTGGAAGCTAAAGTAAAAGCATGTTCAATGGAGGTGTTTGGTAAATTTTTAAGAATAAAAAATTATTTTTTAAAAGAAATTTTGTATTGAAGATCATTAATGTGATGTGAAAATTCTTTAAAAAAATTAAGTTTCTAATATAAATTTTTTTTTATGCATCTTCTTAATTTTTCAAATATCACCAATCAAGTAGATTTTTTAGAATTTTTTTGTTGTTTCTTGCATTTGAATAATATTTTGTAAGAATTTTTTATGAGTAACATGACATTGACATTATGAAGATTAAAAAAAATGTTGGGACAATCTCAGAAAGATAAATAAAAGACTCTTAAAAATTTATATAAACACTTTTCATTAGAGATGTTTTAATTGCTTTATGGCAACTGCTTTGACATGGAAATAAATATACTATATTGAACGAGATTAAATTAATTAACAATGGTTTGTTAGTCGTTAGAGTTCTTAATTTGCATTATCTTTTTTATTCTTTTCCAAATATCACCAAGATTGGCACATTTAATTATAGTAATCTGCTAAGCCAACAATGAAGACTCTATATATGGTTGCAACACAACACAACCTTTACTATAATATAAAAAATAAAAAAACATAAGACCTACTACTGCGCATGCAAATGTATGGGTTTTCAAAGGTTATTCTTTGCAGATCCTAAGATCAACAGGACCACAACGGCTTAAAGGGTGTCTGGTACTGGCTTGGCACTCTTATGTAGCAACTGTCACAATCAAAAGGGATGCCCAAATTTTCGGATCAAAGCGAATGCCCGTGCTAGGCATCTTTTTCTCAGTCACCTTAATTAGGATTAAAAAAGAGTTTTGTTTTGGAGATAGCACTTTAGGACTAAGGGCTGTTTTCTTGTGCGATTCAATAGTTCCACACAACATGACGGTGTATGTATCATTTGTCTACAATCATATATGATTATGAGCAGTTAGAATGATGATTTTTTTTAAAAAAAGAGTCAAAACACCTTATAGTAGTGTTTAACAGAGGCAACATATATTTATAATATATTAATTTTTTAATTATGTTTTAAATACAATAAATATTTTCATTTTTTGGTCATAAAAATATGTTTGTATTACTACATGCTTCTAGCTAAATTCTATATAAAACAGAAATGAAATCTTTGTAGTGTTTCTAAATATAAATAACCGTGGCTTATATTCCAACAAAAAATAAAACTTGGTTTATATCACAAATTTACTCAGATTTAATGCCTAAATTCTGTATCATATAAAGATATATATCTTAATTTGTCTGTTCTTAGCTTCCATACGTGTGAGATAGGTAGGTATGCAGCTAGCTATACACCTCGTTGAATATGAGGCTTTTTTTACTCTTAACCAAAAGGAAAGAAAATAGTAATATAATACTTTTAAATCAAGCCGAATCTTTCAAGGTAAAGGAGATACTTTTTAAATTATTTATTTTTGTATTCAAAGGGGCTTAAAGCCCAAAAGAGGAGATTACACTGTTATAAAACGGGAGGTAGAGATCTCCTTTACATCAAAACTAATAAGCTGCAGCAAATTAAGGAGCTGGTGGGTCCTCATAAATCATATAATTAGTCTCCATATCACACGCAAGACTAGCCATAGCATCTGCACACCCATTAACCTCCCTATACATATTAATAACATAAATTGACCTCAATTGTTTCATCAAATCTGTTATTTTTCGTCTGTCATGATGATCTTGTAGGAGGCCTCTATAAGTAGGCCTCTATATGAATTCCATTTCACATGAATTTCCTCTTTGACATAATTCTAGAGGAATTAAATTGAAAGTGGACAGATTTGTATTTCTTTCAATATTGATGAGATACTTTTTAATTTATTTGTTAAAAGGGAGAACTAAATATTCCTGGCTACTTGTTTCATAGAATGTTAAAATTGTTAATCATTCGTTCATCAAAATGGAGCTTTAAAGCACAGTTTTGCATATATTTCACACGAACTGGTCTATTATTATTAGCCTTTTTAATACTTATCGTACCTTTTAATACAATTTTTATAATGATTTGGTCTAAAATCTGATTTAAGTGTTGCTTTGTATACCGTATATTTCAATATGAACATCGATCCAACCCGAATCAACGTGCATATCAGTAGTGTTATGCAAAGTCTCTCTAATTATAATAAATAAACGACATTTCTTTCCAAATTCTGTCAAAAGCTATGTATGTACGTAATCCGAAGTCATTATATTGATTAATATTACAATTAACCGTCAAAGCTTTGACTCGATAAATTATATTTTCACTTATATTTTTACGATTTTTTTCTACAAGAGAGGGAAAAAAAAGATGTAAAAGTAAATTTTAAAAATGTGCATGTTAATTATGAGAAACAAATAGCACTTGAGTACTTGACTAAATAGCTAGGTTACTTGTGTATATTTTGAGATTTATTTTCTTGTCCAATACATTTCAAGATAATTCTCTGCTTGCAATTTAGTATGGGATTTAGGAGTCTCTCCACACTATGACTTTTGAACACACACAAATATTATACGCTTAAAATAAAGATATAAAGAGAGAAGTTTGAAATGATCAAGAGATATTTTATTAGCTACTTGTAAAGATAAAAGAAAGTATATATTCAGAACGAATAATTGAAAAAATAAATTTTAAATCCCTAAATTGTAATTTATAATTTACAATATATAAAAGTGGATATAATATGATTGATGAAACATATAAATTAACAAAGTTGGTGGGATCCATGGATACAATATTATAGCCTTAAATATTTATATTATCCCGAAGAAGCCGACCCTAGGGGGGGGAACCATTTATAAATATGAAGCTGGATCCTTTGCCCCATCCCCAATCCTTCCAATTTCAAAATTTTATTATCTAATCCGTCCCACTAAGTTTATGACTGTCAAATTAGAACACTAGTAGTTTTTAAAGCCACATGCCGAAGCCCCCATACCACATTTATTCGTCTAGCCTTCTTCAGATTATCAGATCCCCACCGGTCTCTTCCTTTATCCTCTGTTTGGAACAAGGGTAATATAATGGAAAAGTAAACAAAATTTAAATTTAGATTGAAATAAAAGTGAAAACAAATAAAATATAAAATTTATTTTTAGAAATTAACTTTTTTTTTATTTCCCTTTAAACAAACAAAGGAAACGTATCCTTATCCCTGTTTTTTCTTCTTTTTTCTCTATCAAACATCATTAAAGTTGGATAAATAAAAAAATGTTCATTATATTAAATGTCAAAAGAAAATAATATAACAAACCATTATATTATCATAAATAGTCTATATGTATGCATTAATAATATATTTTTATTTTTATTTTTTTAATCCGAATATTTTTCAATCGAGGAGTCAAAAACTAATCCTTAAAAGATATTGAGTTTTATTTAAAGAGTTAACGCCTTTTAATAATTTTTTATATATATATACAAATTTGAGGATCAAACATTAACCAGGGGAGACGTTATCGTTCAATGATATGTTAGTTTATATTTTTATTCATACAAAAAAAAAATAGTTATACATTTTATTTTTTACATATATTATCCGGTTAAAAAAATATTTTTTCTTTACTGTGTTTTCTTTTTTCTTGCCTCCTTAATTCAAAGTTCTTCCATGCGGTACCAATAATATTGCCCGTAAAAGAATGATTGAAATTAACATTCATACGTTTAGCAAGTTGATTCAGCCATCTTGAAGGCGTCTTAGTCCAAACATGCAAACCTCAATCTTGGGTTTCTACTACATTCCCTATTTGTACTTGTAAAGTTGCCATCAACAATGGTCCACGTTATACACAATTGAGGAAAACACTGTAGATCATGGGCATTGTCCGAAACCCACACGCTTGACACCCTCCACTTTTCGAGTTCACTACTGTGCTGAACAAATTCCGTGTACTCAAGTGATATCTTCCATGCATGAAAACAGACCATATGTCGGTTGCAAAAACTGAATTATGAAGGCCTAGGGCTAGCTTTTGCAGTACCTTGTATTTTGCTAAATTCCCAACGGGTTTTTTTTGCCACTTATGCCCTAGACAAAACCTATGGCTTTCGCAATTAGTTCAGTGTTTTGGTTTTGCTTTGCACAGTTGATAAAAAATGACATAAAGCATATCTTATCCTTCTCTGAATGTGAAGAAGAATTCCTTCACATGTGTCCTACGCCCACAATCTCCCACGGCAGACGCGGCTGTGCAATGGACATTGATGTTTCAACTAATAATCCAATTCACTTCTATTCTATGAGATTGTACTTGCATATATATGTGATAATTCAAACCTAGCTCGCTCGTGGCTAATATATAAGATATCATGAAGGTGACTCCACAATGTATGACTTTGTTGGCATCTATTCAATAGTCTTTGGAATACTTGCAAACATCGAATCTTAAGAAAATCGCGCATGTACGTACGTTATGCATCGGTTCTCATATGAATATCTACTGTATAAATTAAAGAGTGTGGAAAAATATAGTTTGGTAGGCAGACTACATTGAAAAGTAATGAAATAATTTTTTTATATAAAAATTAGTTATTAATAAATTCTATAAATATTTCACTTCAATTAAAAAATATATAAATAATGATATATAAACATATGTACTATATATCCTTAATTAATTAGTATTTTTCATATTTTTTATCTCTCTCTCTCTTTTTATTATATTATATCTGTCTATGGTATTTACACTCTCTCTCTCTCTCTCTCTCTCTCTTTTATCTATATTTCTACCATAGCGTCGCGTCTTGTAGCACATAAGCATGCTTACATCATTTTCAAAGAAAATAATCATAGTTGAAACGTGTTATGAAAAGTATGTGTACCTAGAAAAGTTTAATTACTGAATTTGTTGTCGTAGTTCTAGTGGATAGTGCGAGTCGATAATTTCTTACCAATTTTCTAAGCCGAAATTAATAAAGAAATGTACTTGAATAGATCCGAGGAGCACTATGTGATTGTGGATTAATTTAATTAAAGATTTACTGTATACTTCTCATGCTGTTTGACATGTTGGCTATTGATTGATCAAAAGCCTTTTATCCTTAATTACCTGCATGTTTTTGGTTATCCATGTATAGAGAGAGAGGAATCCTAGCTATATTTTTTCTAATGTTTCTTTTATCATTAATTGAAATTTATTTCAAATTATTAATTTTGATGGGTTTTACTATTAAATCAAGAGAAAATAGTCATTGAATAATTAAGAAGTATGATCCCACCAAAATTCATAATTTTTAATTAATTATAATGAATATTAGAAAAAAAATGTTAAAAAGAGTGTTCTTAACTTTTTCTATATGTACATACAATTAATTTTAATAATTTAACCTTTATTATATATTGTGTGTTGCTCTGACACAATCTTTTATAGTTAATGATAAAGTTTAAAAATTAAATTAAAAATAAACCATACATGAAGA
>PYAF01004229.1:660231-684633 GCA_007407185.1 Glycine tomentella
TTTTTCAGCTATTCAACAGCTAATTTTATTGAACACTTATGATTTAATAAACTAATTTTTCAGCTTTTAACTACTAGTTTCCAACTAATTTTTTAATTTTTAAGATTATGTTCGACAAAGTATTTCAATTAGCTTCTAACTTTTTTTATTGGTCTACAAACTTATTTAATTATTCGATAAATAAATTTTTTCAGTAACTTTTATTATTTATTCTTGAATGCTACTTAAGGTATCATTTACTTTTATGTCATTTTACTGTTTCAATTATTTCATCAATTAATTTTATCAAACATTTATAATTTAATAAACTAATTTTTAGCTTTTTAACTAAATTTTTAACTAATTTTATCATTTTTTTAACTTTAAGCTAATTTTATTCGATATAACTAATTTAAAACAGAAATGTCGTTTGTGGATTAAAGAGAGGGGGGGGGGGGGGGGGGAAGCACATGAAGGAGAGAGTGTAAAGAGAGAAAAAAACTATAAAAAAAATGAGTTGCATATAGATCTAATTGTCAGTTTCGTGAAGTTTGTTATAAGAATTATTTTAATATTTATAAAAAAATAAAAAACAATATATTTTAAAAAATATTAATTTATAAATAAGTTATAAAAAAAATCACTTTTATAGGTAAATAATAAAAACCTCTTGTCATAATTTAATTTATATATGAAAAAAAAATCAAATATCGTATCTAGGTCAACTGCAAAGGATGTGTAGGTATGTATCTAGTGGTCGGTGAATATTATATTATCATGATTTATTTTAACGTTGAAAAAAATGAAGTTTTAAGACATGTACGGTCGAAAAATTAACTATAAAAGATCATTATACAGATGCACATATTTTCACGTGAATGGTTTGGACAAAACGGATACATGGATGCCACATGTGGCAATTAGTGATGATAAAATTATACATATGAAAAATAGAATTATTACAATAAAAAAATTATTGTTTAACAATAAAATTTTAATTCTTTTAAATTGAAATGGATATTAGAGATAAGATGTTTAAAATTATGACTGAACTAATGTTTATTATTTCAAAATTTTATCTTTATTACAATAAATAATAAAACTTCTTAACATGAATGAATATTTTTTAATAACAAATTATATATTTATAATAGTATAAGTTATTTCAAATATATGCTAAAGATGCCTCTTTAGTTTTTTATATTAAAAGATATATTGACATAATTTATTTCATTTACCTACCAAACAAATAGATTTCTTTAATGTAAAAACATCGTAGCATTCAGAATACAACAAGATGTAGACAAGTAGATACTATGTGAGTTTTGATTGACTATTTACCTTTTAAAAAAAGGGAAATGTGGTGTTATATTTATTAAAAGTACACAAATTATGCCAAAACTTATAAATTTTCTTATTTCATACTAGTTTCTATCTTTATTTTTAAAAATAAACAGAAAAATAAAAAAAATAATTAAAGAAAGTAATAAAACAATTTGTTTAGGAAAAACAGTAATTACATTTTGAAAATTTATAATGAAAAAAATATATATATTAAAATAGTTTATAAATAAAAAGTACATACACCTAAACAATTTATAAAGAAAATAAAAATAATTTAAAAATAAAAAATACGTACACCTAAACACCTAAAGGATAATTAATTTTAATAATAATAATTATAGATAACATTTCATAAATTTAAATTGAAAATAAATGTACTTTTATTTTGACAAATATATAGTTATTAATTTTTGAGAAATTAGATCCATAGGTGTGAGTTTGATTTGGTTTTGTGAAGGGCGTAACTAGGTTGAAATGGTGGGAGCAATAAAACGCGTGGGATAAATAATGGGAGCTAGGCATTGCGTGTGTGGTTTGCTAGTTGCTACACGTACAATTTGGACAGTGACCAATAAAAAAAGTGCTACAGCACTACACTCTACTCTACACTGTCTTGTCCCATCACCAAATCTTTTCTGCATTGGCTCCCATCTTTTTTCCCTCAACTAATGGATGGGATTCATCCTTTTACTCCTCTACACTCAACACTCAATTTTTTTTAGTTCTTTTTTATCTATCTAGTTGCACTAATTTTTCTTTTCAACATTTACAACTTACAACAACCTCTCTTATACAAAAATATAATGTAATATTTTAAACAATTAAAAAATGAATATAATGTATTGCGAAATATTGATATAATGTTATTCGAATAATTAAAAAAAGTTAGTATAAAAAGAAAAAATGTAATTTAATGAAATCTTTTCTGACAAATTATTATAATATTAAATTAAACATTGGATACACAAAAATCACATCAACTCTTTTCTGACAAATTCATCATTTATCTCGTTCCACAATTATTATATATTTTAGAAAATAATTAGCATGATATTTATTTCTCTGCACGAATGATTTGGTTGTTTTCACAAATTTTATTGGCAAGTAAATAATATAATACATATTTAATTTATTGAGGTCATTACTGTTAAAGAAATTAATGTTTACATGGATCAATGTTTAAGTGGTGGATATATTATTTGCAAAAGTTTAAAATATGTTTTTTTTATAGTAAAAATAAAATAATAAGATGAAAACTTTTGGATAAAAATAAATACGTTATGAATTTGTATATTAGAAGAGAACATGGTACCATGCAAAATAGGAGTAGACGAGTAATTATAGATAGAGTTTAAATTTAGTATATTCAAATGATGATATAGGTATCATATTTCTAACTTTAGACGTAAAAATCATGCTAATTAAACATGTGATCAATGTATATGACAAAGATGAGCTAAGTCCAACATTTTCATAATTTTCTTATTATTTGAATTTCAAGTATATGTTATAAGGCAGCTTGAGCATAGTCTTGGAGAATATTCTTTCTTACGAGTTATTTTTGTATAAGTAGTGAAGACAAAATAAATATTAATGAAAAAATATATTATTCTTTTGTGTTTTTTTTTTTCCCATCAAAAGTGCACACATAAAAAATAACATGTGTTATGCTCTAAACAGAAAAATATCAACAAACTTTCACTCTTAATGTAGTCACCTTTCTAGTAAAGCCTATATATTCCATATTGAAGCTTTGAAAATATATAAAAGTAAGGAAGCATTCAATAGAACAACAACACTTTGATTCAAAACTCTCAACTTATTGGACGAAACACTCTGCAACAAAAAGCTCAATCATTTGCTTAGTAAAATTATTTGTTATTGTATTGTAATTTTTATTCTCATTTTGTGAATTTTTCAAATATATTTGCTTAAGAAACTAAGAGTGACTTTATGACAAAAAAAAAACTTGGATTATCAATCTCAACGAGAGATTGATTTTGTGTCAAAAATAATAGAATACTTTCTTTTATAAATGTCTAATCTTTTAAATTTTTATTGTATTGAGAGATATGTCACAACAGGGAATTCACCGTCAAACTAAAACAAATTTCACATTATTTTTATTATTAAGAACATCCTTAATTTCGTTTTTCTGATTTTATTTTTGGGGCTAAAACAAATGTTTAAAGGATATATTAATTATTAGGAGGTGTAATGAAACTCTGTTTCCTTTATTCTGAATGTGTGTGTATTTTATATCAAAATTCTCGATTATAAACTCATTTTTAAAGACTAGTTAATTTTATGAAGAAAAAAAAAACACCACTTTAAATAAATTGGTGTTGACTTTTTTATTTTTTAATTTAGTCGTTTTTCATCGTGACTGACTCTCTTAGAAATGCTGTGAGAAGCATCATCATCCATTTATTATTGAAGAAAAAAAAAAGAGAAAAGATGAAGGAATAATGACGGTGTTAATGGAAATGACAATAATTTGACGAAAGTTATCAATGTGGTGTAATAAAATTGAAAAAAACAAACGATAAATTAAAATATGAGATGCATGAGTGACTCAATTGACCAAATTAATAGTACTTTAAATAAAAGAAAAGAAAAAACCACAAATGTGTGTGGCCCTCTCACTCTCTACAAAATGACTGGTTACTTTTCTTGGATCCCAGTTCATCTTTCAAACCCCCTCCCCCACCTCCCAAATCAATTATTAGTTAAAATCGCTTATTGTCAAAACAGCTTCTTCTTCATCACCATATATGGTCAATGCGGCCAATGATGTATGTGGATGCAACCAGCTGGTTTCGTTATTAAAGACAAGCCACTAATTAATTATCATGTGGTAATATCGACGTCGGCATTTGCTGCCCATGAAGGAATTATCATGGCAAAAATACATGTTGATGAAAACGTGTGCATATCGACTTGGGTTTTGGTTTAACTATTCAAAATTACAGGGGCGTTTATGGGTATGGATCACTTGCAAACCTGAATTGATCCAAATCGATTCGAATAATTTGAGTTTGGTCATTTATGTATTTGGGTCAAAACGAATAAAACGAAACAAAATCGTTCATATACAGATTGGATCACAAGTTTAAATTTATAAATCCTATCAAAATCGATCAAAAAATTAAGAGTTGTTTGGTTTGACTTCAAATACTGCTAATATTAGGACTCCAAGTGTTGAAACTTTAAGTATTGAGACTACTAGAGTGTTGTAACTTCTTAAGATATTAATTTCAGGTACATTATTGTTTGTTTCACCTTTTTTTCATATTTATTTTTATGTCATGTTTATATTATTAATGAATCATATTTTATTCATTTGTTTCAACAAATTTGATTACAACAAAATTTACTGCAATAATTAGTTTATAGAAAATAGTTATGATTTAGACTATTATATATAGTAAATATTGTTGAAAAGTATTTTGTTTTAATTTGTATTAGTCTATTTTAAGATATTATATTGATGGTATTAAATGAATTGATTTTACTACTTTTAAACATTTTATAATATTGTGTTAATTGTATTGAATATTTTGATGAATCTTGATATAAATTAGTAGTTCTAAGAAGAAGAAAAATCAAATTTAAATGGGTAATCCATTGATTTGAATCGAATCAAACCATTCATGAATGAGTTGAGTTGAGTTGAATTGAGTTTAAAAAAAATGTGAAAATCAAATTGATCAAATTTGATTTGTTGGACCCTGAATTTGGCCAAACCTAACCCAAACTGGCCTGCGAATACTCCTACAAAATTATTTACTTTTAAATATTGTTTAATATTTTTTTATATGTAAAAATTAATTGAACATGGTTTTAGAAAATTTGCAATATCACATGTCTTGTTTAACCAATTTAACTAAAATCTCTTGATAAATATTATTTAATATAATTTCAGATAAATATTCATATATTTAATTTTATATTGAGAAATTGGTTGTGTTTGATTTTAAATTCAAACAATTTTAAATATTTGGATAGGAATAAAAGATGTGCATCTATAATTCTCAGTGCACGTCTGATTTTTTAAATACTCAAAGCTATGGGTATTAGCTTCTGATTCAAGTGAATCATTTTTTTTTTTTATAAATGAGAGAGCAAACATGTTATACGTAACTTTTGTATTGGATAGAAAAATTATATTATTTTTTATTGTTATTTAATTTTAAAATAAAAAATTTAATACAAATTACTTCAATTTAAAATGAATTTTAAAACTCTCACCTAAACATATACTTAGACCATACAAATGTGATTTTTGTTTCAAATAATGCATAGTTTTCAACCATATGCAATTATTTTTATTAAATCATGTTTAGTTTTTTTTATTATTATCAGTAAGTCATCTTTAATTAGTTAGAAGTGAAAAAAAGTATGACTTTAATCTTAAGTTGAGAATTTCATTTTAAGCTTTAATACATTTTATATTCGAGATGTATATATGTTTTTAAAAGTAAAGCACTTTAAAGTTTAAAGTCAAATTTAATCTAAATTAATTTTGTCATCAAGCCAAGTTTGTAAACACATATACAGACCCAACATGCTCTTGCACAATGAGCTAGCATCTCCCAAAAAAGGGAACTATGAATTTGTCAAAAAAAAGAGCTCTAGGCTTATTAATGAGATGGACGTGAATCGGCCATGATATTTTTATTCAATATTTAAAGCTTACAATAATCATCATGGGCATGTCGCTCCAACTTTGACACTCACACTCCTAGTAACTACACCAATATTAGAACGCAAATTGTGACTTAATACTTAGAAGGGAATAAACTGATTGAATCCGATCAGGGTGGCAGGGAGGAATGAGAGTGGCCTCTACTCTCTACTCTTCAGTTGCATGTCTAGCTAGTTTGGCAGCCAGCTCCATTATAATAGTTTTTGTTTTTAAATAAGTCAGATATAAAATTGACTTAATGTTTAAATAAGAAAGAAAAAAAAAATGTCATAAGTTCAAACTAATATATTAATAATAACATTTGTAAATAAATAAAATTCAAGGGTATTATTTTACTGTCCCATATCCTATATAATAAGTTTAGACTTGTTCTATTTTGTCTTAATGAGTCAATATATGAATTGGTGAAACTCAATAAAGTCTTGTTATCTTTTAAAAATTTAATTACTTATAAAGAAATAAATATATTTTAAAAAAGAATAATCATACATAAAAAGTTTAAGAGGATAAGGATGCATATGTGAGGATTGCAAAAGGTGGTTTAGGGATCGACATTACTCGCTAAGAGAAGGGATTAAATGATGGTTCATTATATAAGATATTAAATTTAAGCTTAAAATCGATTGACCGTAAGTGAAGTTGGTCCACATAGTTGCACCCCAATAAATGGGGTGGGACGTTGTACTTGCGAGCTCGCTATGAAACCAACTAGCTCCAAGTTTTTTTAACTTTTCCTTTTTTTAGGTAAATTACATCCTTGGATGGAAACAATTGTAAAAGGAGGTGGCGAGTTCCCTCCCTCATGTAATCAAACATTTGGAATGGTGATGGATTTGCTTTGGCAAAGAAGGAACAACAAAGTCTTTCACAACAAAATATGGAGCAACCAAAATTTGTTGGCTCTCTTGTCTCGCATGAACATGTCGTGGATTAATGCTAACAACAAGATGCAATATGTGTTGCATGGGGTCTCGGTTTGAAGTCAAAGGGGTTTTTAATTGGTTCCATACTGAGGGACAGAAAATAACTGTGAACTGTGATGGAGCGTTGTCTCATTCTTCTCGTGAAGCTACATGCAGAGGTGTTATAAGTAATTCATCTACTACATTTCTTGAAGTATTTTTGGCAATCTTGGTTGTACGACAATATATTCTTAATGCAGAACTACTGTGGATTCTTAATGGAGTTAGATTAGCAAGGGAGCAAGGCTACATGATAATCAAAATCCGATCCGATTCTAATGAGGTCATAAATTTGATCAACCATGGATGTGAAATTCAAAGTTCGTGTTCAGATAGTATCCAAATTGTGCAAGCAATTGAGTAGACAATTGTCCCATCGATGGAAGTCTCTTTCAAGCTTATTCTTAAAGACTAGAGAGTGTAACACTTATGTTGATTGCCTTGCTAAACACGACTTGTTATTAAGTGAAGGGATTGTGTTTTACCTCCTCTTCCCTTCCTATGTTTTAGAATCGTTAAACGCTGATGCAAATGCCTTAGCGAGGTCTATGTAGTTTTTTTGGGCTTTTGCCCTTTTATTTCGCAAAAAAAAGGAGGGTCTCCCACTCTCCCTAGATAAACAAATAGTAGCATGTTTAAGAATTGTAAAGATAAAAGAAATGTTGCTGATTTCTTCATCAAAAGCTTATCATATTGAATAGACTTAATCAATTTATTGTTCAAATTATTTTAAATATTTCAATTTATTCCTCAAAATTTAAAAAGATTAAATTTGATTAAAATTTTTAAAAACGAATCAATTTAATTCTTAAAAAGAAAATAATTTGGTTCTCAAATTTTAAGAACTTTGAGAATCAAATCCAACTATTTAAAATAATTGGAAGATTAAATTAATTTATTTTTGAAAATTTGAGGATCAAATTGAATTTTTAAAAAATTTGAAGACCAAATTAATTTATTTTTAAAAATTTGAGGATTAAATTTTTTTTAAAAAAATTTAAAAATCAAATTAAAATAATTTGAGGATCAAATTAATAATTAAATATATTGAATAGGCAAAAATAAAAAAATGCCTAATATTTATTAGAACGGTACAGCTTGTTGCTACGAAATGAAAAAAAAAAAAAAACAAAGCAAATTCAACCAATCACGTGGTGAGTGCGATACACGGGTGAGAAAACAACATATGATTCTGTAAAAACAAACATATGATATCACAAAAAAATGATAACATGTGAAAATAAAATAAAAAATGTAGGTAAAAAATCACACCTAAAATATAGATAAACATAAAATTTAACAATAATATATTTAATATTATAAATATCATTTATTGTAAAATTGTTAGTGTTTTATAATAATTACTTTGTAAGGTACATTTGAAATAAATTTTAAGTAGCTGTCAATATTTTTTTATTATATATATAAAATTAAACTCGAAATAATAATAATAATAATAATAATAATAATAATAATAATAATATTTCATGTTTTGTACTATTCAACATTTCTCTCATTTTTCTCATTAAAATGGCCAAAATTAGCAATTTAATTTCGTAATCTGTCACCCTTTTTCAAGTCATGGGACACATATGGATCCTTCAAGGTTACGTTTTATTTTTTTATTGGGTAGGTTCCAAGGTTATGTTTTAGTAAAAAAATTCACGGAATAATTAACAAAAATACATTTTAACCAAATATGAATTCAGCAAAAAAATAACACTTAAATGAGAATAGTTACTGAGAATAATTGCAGTGGCTTAAAGGGGCCTAACCTTGAATTCCATGTAAGAAAACAAATTTAAACAAACAAAAATATTACTGTAATACATATACATTATAGTTGAAACTGTTTCATTAATATGTACGCATCTTTATTTATATTCTTAGAACACAGATGCTATTAATGGTCAAACTTTTCCCCACAATCACTCGCCTCCTTCATTTTTTTATAGATATTTATGGCCGGGTGAAAGAAAATGGAAGGAGTGTGGTGAGGGGGAAAATGAAGAGATCATGCTATTCTCTCTCAATATTTGATTGCAGAAAAAAAAAAAGGAGTTGAGAATAAATATGATAAGAGGACACATTTTTTTTTTCATCACATGAGAAAAATATGGAGGGAGAGAGGAAAGTTTAACTGGAATGACAATTTATTTATCCACTTATCTTATTTATATATCATTACATAAAAATATATAAATTCAACATATTATACATATTTATGTTTTTGTTTTTAAAAGAAAAATATTACTTTTTTCCCTTTTATTTAAACAATAAAAAAATTATTTTCCTTTTCTTTTCCGAACAAACAAAAGTTTTAGAAATGTAACCACACTCTAAAAACAATATATGTCATAAATATCGTATTATTTCCATTGCATTTTAAGTGTTATTTTACTGTAAAATATGTGAAACAAGAAACACAAAACAGTGCGGAGCTTTTAATATGTACAAGTTATTTTCAATTCTTATTAATTTAAATTGAAGTTGAAACAGATAAATTCTCAAAAGCTTTTTTTAGTTCACAAATAATATTATATCCTTATAATAAATTTTATTTGCCTGTAAACAAAATTACCAACTATTTTAAACAATTAATCCAAAATAAGTAAAATATGTAGTTACTTTTAAAATTTTATAGCGTACTACGAATAAGTGTGCAGAGATTTAATGTTTTTAAATGATAATTAGTTAATAAATAATAAAGAAACAAATAAAATAAAATATTTAACAATTGATTGCCTATTCGATAAAAACTGTGACACTTGTCATCGTCTGGTGAACTGGTTGGTAGGACTACTCTCCCTCTCTACGTAGCTAACATTTACTCTTTAAACCTTGATATAAAACTTGATATACTATCAAAACTAGTTTAATAAAATATTTAGTCTTTAAAACTTGAATAAAAACTTGATATACTGTCAAAATTAGTTTGATAAAATATAAATCCCAAAATATTAAGTTATACGGGGACCAAAGGGAAATTTCAACATGGGGTGGGTTGCTAAAGTCATCCACATTGGGATTTCATTTCACATCAAAGGAGATAACTAACAACATTTGACACTGTAATCTTCATTACCTTATGATTCTCCGAGTTGGGTCATTGCATTGTCAAAATCAATGCACCTGCAGTTAGATTTTGCTATTGATACAACTTTATCTTAAATGAGGGCTTTCTGCCAAAGTTGGCCTTACAATTTCCACTATACTACTTCGACAGTCCTATAGTTCTACCCTCACAGTCAGACAATATTCTTCAAAATTAAATTTATTCTTAAAGTGAGTAACTTCCAATTTAATTTAAAACACTCATAATTTTAACTGATTAAAACTTTAAATAAAATACTTTTTAATTGCTTTAGAACTAATTAATCTGAAAGATTTTTTCCCAATAGTCCCACCTTATAACTAAAAAGGAAACATTAACAAATAATATAATACTTAATATCTAGAGAACAAATATATTTTTATGTTTTTTTTCTCTTGTATCATTTTTAAATGTAACACATACACAAATATGCACTGAGAGATTAGAATCATTCACTTCTTATATGTATATTTTTTTAATATATTGTTAGTTAATGTGAGATTTTTAACATCTCTCTCGTTGGTTGTAAAAAAAACAAGAAATTCTCCACATTTAGAACTTAATCATCTCAAATGCTTATAAAATTAAATATTTACGGGTGCACAAAAATTGGTCTCTTAGAATTGTACATGCTCTTAAGGAGGGTAATGGCCCTGCTGACTATTTAGCTAAATTGGGCACTGTTGCGCACTGTTTTGCGCTGCAAAAAAAATATTTACAATCCAATAATAATCCAATAATAAATAGCTTGATAAGTCCAATAACAATCCCTTAAATAAACTCTGATAGCATATTAAAATTTAAGTTCATAAAATAAAAACTAATGTGTGACATATCTGACAATAACATAAACTAATGAAAGTTTAGTCCATAATTAGGAGGGTGGGAGAGGAAAAATGTAAATCTAAAATCTCCCTCCCTGGTTGTCTGAAAATGAAATGGTGGGCACGAAAGGTAATAATAGTAATAGCTAAAAATGCAAAACTCTCTCTCTCTCTATATCTCTCCCAAGAAAAAATGGAAAAACACTCGTACACACTCTCTTTCTCCCTCTTAAAAGGACACCCAAAAAATAATGGCGGTTGGGTTGTGATTGATTGGAGGGGAGAGAGAGAGGGAGGGTAAAGCTATAGTAGCATGGTCACCAAGTTAGAAGTAGTATAGTAGTACTAGTAAGTAGCATGAACATGACCAATGACCATGACCACAAAGCATAACCATAAAAACTAAGCACAAACACAACCACTGCTACTTCTAGTTCCCATTTTTCCATTACCGGAAATCTAATGAGCCAAACGCTGACTCTCGTTTTTGTACTACTCTTTACCCAACGCTCTTTCCTCTGTATCAAACACTGATCCTTTAACACCTTCTCTCTCTTTCTCTCTTGTTGGATTCGCTGTTCTTTCTCTGAGATCTGTGTGCTTTTCGACTCTGTTCCTCTTCTGGGTCTCGTTGCTCTTTCAGATTGTTGCTAAATTTGGCAGAAAAAAGCCACGTGTACTTCTGAGAGGTTGTGTTGTGTGTAATGAGGACTTTCGTTGAGGATTGGAACCTGGGGTGTTGGGGGTTAAGGAAAACTAGAACCGAATGAGGCGTAAAGCAATTGTCTTTTCTTGTGACACTGGTTTCGGTTGAAGGTTCATACGTGGGAATCTTGTTGGTAATGGATTTTAAAGGGTGTGAAGTACTGGGACAAATATAACAGAGAATGTTATTCTGTTGTGGGAAGGAAGGAAGAGAGGACACGGCTTGTTTTGTGGTGGAGGGTGTCATTTTCTGAGAATTTCGTTGCCTAGTTGGTAGTGTTGTGATTGTGAATTCAATTTTGAGGATACTAATTTGCTTTAGCCTCTGTTTTTTGCTCAAATGAGACTTTCTTCAGCTGGTTTTAGTCCTCCACCCCAGGAAGGTAAACGCTTAATATCTTCTTCTTCTTCTTCCATATTTCATCTCTTTGAAATTTTCACTTCTCAACCTTTCTGAAAACTGGTTCTTGCAACCTCAACAATCCTCGGGGGATTAGAGTGTGTATTCTTTGTGTTAATATGTTTAGCCATGACAATGAAGTCTTTTGTATGTCTAACATGGCTGGTGAGGGATGTGGAAATTTAACCATTTGCGCTATATGGTTTTCTCTTGTTTATGCTATAGCTCAGGGATCAGAAAAAAAGAAAAAAAAAGTTTTTGATGGTTATAAGATCTTGGATTTGGCAGGAGTATGCCAAAATGAGTGTGTTGTGTTGGTGTGGGCTCTTTTTATTCCATGTTATGATGACATTGGGGGTGGGATTTTACAGGGGAAAAGCGAGTTCTAGATTCAGAACTTTGGCATGCATGTGCTGGTCCCCTTGTCTCTTTACCAGCAGTTGGAAGCCGCGTGGTATACTTTCCACAAGGTCACAGTGAACAGGTGAGTAAAATATATAATGATGTTCGATTATTGTATTTGATTTGCTACTACCCCTTGTGGACATTGTGGTAACATTCTCTTAACTAATGTTGAGAGAATAAAGTAATAATGCGAATCTTGTGTGTTTCTGGGCATGAGGATGATGCTCTCTTGGCTCTGTCGCCGTATTGCTTCTAATTTGGAGGATAGGGTGGGGTTTACTGTTACACTTTTGTTTAGCAAAACCTGTTTTTTTCCTTCACTCTGGGGAACCATGTGTGGTTTTATGCTTAACTGGTTCCCAGGCTCAATTCTTTAGTCTTGAAATGTTGAAAGGCTAATCAAGTAACTTCACTTACCTCCTCCCAGAAACCACCAACATGAACCTTTTCTGCATAAACTACATGCACATATATATCCTAACTCTGGCACTTTTTTTTCCTGCTCAGGTAGCTGTGTCGACCAACAAGCAAGTAGATGCTCATATCCCAAACTATCCAAGCTTGCCTCCTCAACTCATTTGTCAACTTCATAATATGACTATGCATGTATGATTTGTTTTCATTTTTTTATATATATAGTAACAGGTCTGGTTTGTTTTGGCCTCCGATTATTTCAATTTTTCCATTGTTGGTTCCTGCACCCTGTGTCTTTAATTATCTGTTTGTTTATTTGGGGTTCAGGCTGATGCTGAGACTGATGAAGTGTACGCGCAGATGACCTTGCAACCACTGAATCCTGTATGATAAGTGATAACACTGTCTTAACTTTTAAGTGATAACTAGTGTTACTGCTTTTGTAGTTATTCAGGTTTTAACTATGGCCGTGTTTGCAGCAAGAGCAAAAGGAGGCATACCTGCCAGCGGAGCTGGGCACTCCAAGTAAACAGCCAACAAACTATTTCTGCAAAACTTTGACCGCCAGTGACACAAGTACTCATGGGGGATTCTCTGTGCCTCGCAGGGCAGCTGAAAAAGTGTTTCCTCCATTGGTAAAACCTTTGTGAAAAAGACCATATTACAAAAAGTCAACTTATTCGTCAAATCTGTTAATTTCTCAGGTCTCAAATTTATAATTTATAACTGTGACCATGCAGGATTTCTCTCAACAACCTCCTGCTCAAGAATTAATTGCAAGGGATTTGCATGGTAATGAGTGGAAATTCAGGCATATCTTCCGGGGTGAGTTACAAAGCTGAGGTTCCTGCAGTTTGATTGCAAATGTTGGAATTTTTCTGTCAGTATGAGACTTCTATGTTTCTTTCTTGTTTACAATGTTTGAAATTGGCTTTTATTTCTTTTCCCTTGCAGGCCAGCCCAAAAGGCATCTACTTACAACCGGATGGAGTGTCTTCGTGAGTGCTAAAAGACTTGTTGCTGGTGATTCTGTGCTGTTTATCTGGCAAGTAATTTTATTGTTTCCATTCCTCCAAAGTAGCATGCCGCTATATTCTGGACAACATTAATATTATTCTGCTCCTCCACCTTGAGTTTCTCATCATTTCAGTTTTGAATTTTTCCTTTGGCTTTTATTTGGCTGATTGACTTTTCTCCTTGAACCAGGCCATGTGACTTGTATGTCATTTGGCCTGGCCATTCAAAAAAGAATACATCATTACACTGAAAACATTGTCATTGACATGTGGCTCAGCCTTTAAGATGTGTGGTTGCTTCTAATTTCTTATATCTGATTGCCTTATTAAGATAATATACTATGCGATGTTAATTTTGTTTTTAATTATGTGATATGTTATCTTGTGTGACTCAAGTGAATTTTCTTCTATAGGAATGAAAAGAACCAACTACTTCTTGGCATCCGCCGTGCTAATCGACCACAAACTGTGATGCCTTCTTCGGTGTTGTCAAGTGATAGTATGCACTTGGGGCTTCTTGCCGCAGCAGCTCATGCAGCTGCAACAAATAGTCGTTTCACCATCTTCTATAATCCACGGTATAAGTAGTACACTTTCGTTAAACTTTCAAGTCATGGAAATATTTTCTTTGAATGACATTGTTTTCTTCTTCATACATTCAGTGCTAGCCCTTCAGAATTTGTCATACCATTAGCGAAGTATGTTAAAGCTGTGTATCATACTCGAGTTTCAGTTGGTATGCGGTTCAGGATGCTGTTTGAAACAGAAGAGTCAAGTGTGCGGCGGTAGGTTTTTAAAATTTCCATTAAGTTGATATTGTATATACACTTTCCGTTCTGATGTTTGATATGTTAGTTAAGGATACAGCATTACTTCATAAAACAAACATGGTTGTTCTGTGCTTCAATTTATTAAATAAATAGGAGGGTTTTGTTCTAACTTCTAAGGTGTGGAACAACATGTCTAAGATGTGACTGTGTCTAAAAACAAGGCAATATTTGTATCTTATTTGTCATGGCTTACCAAACATTGACACATGCCACCCTAAAGTATAATTGTTACAATTAAATGAAAGAGAAATGGATCTCAGTCTCAGTGTTGCTTGTTAGTATTGTAATTATGTAATACTTATATAACTTTCTTGTGCAGATACATGGGTACAATAACTGGCATTAGTGACCTGGATCCTGTCCGGTGGCAAAACTCACATTGGCGCTCAGTCAAGGTTTGTAAGGAAACATTATTGATATTTCATATAAGTTTTATAATTATATTGTCCTGGATCTTAAGTCTCAGGTGTAAAATTTCTAATATGTTGTCATATTCAGTTTCTCTCTATTCAGAAAGGATTTTAAAAATTAAAACATGGCTTTGGCTTGGATTGCAGGTTGGCTGGGATGAATCCACTGCTGGAGAGAGGCAACCTAGAGTGTCTCTATGGGAAATTGAGCCGTTAACTACATTTCCTATGTATCCATCTCCATTCCCCCTTAGGCTTAAACGGCCATGGCCTCCAGGACTGCCTTCATTCCATAGTGAGCTTCTTGCCACCTTTAGGGGGACTTTTTATTATTTATTTTTATTTATTTAATTTTTCTAGCTAATAAGATTTCAAAGAGTGTTTCATTTATGCATTAATGGAAACTCATTCTCCTTGTTCTCCCCATTTTTTCTTGCTTGAAATGCTATCAGGCATGAAGGATGACGATTTTGGCCTGAATTCACCTCTGTTGTGGCTCCGAGATCCTGATAGAGGGCTTCCGTCTCTTAATTTTCAGGGGATTGGGATTAATCCTTGGATGCAGCCAAGATTTGATCCCACCATGTTGAATTTGCAAACAGATATGTACCAAGCTGCGGCTGCTGCTGCTGTTCAGGACATGAGGAGTTTAGATCCTTCCAAACAGCATTCTGCCTCCTTACTTCCATTTCAGCAACCACAGAACTTCCCAAACAGGATTGCTACTTTAATGCAGGCCCAGATGTTGCAGCAGTCACAACCTCAGCAGATTTTTGGAAATAATCAAGAGAATCAGCATTCCCCACAATCTCAGCCACAAACTCAGGCTCATCTTCAGCAACATCTACAACATCAACACTCGTTCAATAGTCAGCATCATCATCATCAACATCAAGTGGTAGATAATCAACAGGTTTCTAGTGCAGTCTCTACAATGTCTCAGTTTGTTTCTGCTCCTCAACCTCAATCACCACCTATGCAAGCTATCTCTTCCCTTTGCCAACAGCAAAACTTTTCTGATTCAAACGGGAACTCTGTGACTACTATTGTTTCTCCCCTGCACAGTATCTTGGGTTCTTTTCCCCAGGATGAAACAGCTCACCTCCTTAACCTTCCTAGAAAAAGCTCTTGGATTCCTGTCCAAAATTCAAGTGGGTGGCCCTCGAAGCGTGTTGCAGTGGATCCTCTCCTCTCTTCCGGAGCCTCTCAATGTGTTCTACCTCAGGTGGAGCAGCTAGGGCAGCCACAGAGTACCATGTCTCAAAATGCTATCACTTTACCACCTTTTCCTGGTAGGGAGGGCTCAATAGACCAAGAAGGGAGCAATGATCCACAAAACCATCTCTTATTTGGTGTTAATATAGAGCCCTCGTCCCTTCTCATGCCTAATGGAATGTCAAGCCTTAAGGGGATCAGCGGAAACAATGGCTCCTCAACCTTGCCATATCAATCTTCTAATTATCTGAATACTACCACAGGGACTGATTCTTCATTGAATCATGGAATGACACCCAACATAGGCGACTCGGGTTTCCTGCAGTGTCTGGAAGATGCAGGACAAGGAAACCCACTGAACAAAACCTTTGTGAAGGTGAGTTTTTCCAGTGAGATTATATTTTTTCAATTAAAAAAAAATCATTTTCATGTATTCACTTTTTCTTAATATGTTTTTTTGTTACAGGTTTATAAGTCCGGGTCCTTTGGAAGGTCATTGGATATCACTAAATTCAGCAGCTACCATGAGCTGCGTGGGGAACTCGCTCGAATGTTTGGCCTTGAAGGCGAGTTGGAGGACCCTGTGAGATCAGGCTGGCAGCTTGTATTTGTAGACCGAGAGAACGATGTTCTTCTCCTTGGTGATGGCCCCTGGCCGTAAGTCTCCCATACTTCACATGCCTTATTCTTTGTTTCCTCTTCCTTTTTCCTTCAAATACAAAATTGAAAGGTATAGAATAGAAAATGACAGACTTGTTTAAATTGATATCGATGATTTCTATTAACTAATGTCTTTGGAAATAATGGAATAGCATAAATTTGTATTACATTGCTTTTTGGCCTTCCATATGGCGGTGATGATTTATATGTTGTGGTCCTTGTGGATTTAAGTATCTTTATTTTTTTTTTATAAAAAATCAAATGATCATGCCCTTTTTTGTACATATTTGTCACAGGGAATTCGTAAATAGCGTATGGTGTATAAAGATACTTTCTCCTCAGGAAGTGCAGCAGATGGGCAACAATGGCCTTGAGCTGTTGAACTCGGTTCCAATTCAAAGGCTCTCTAATGGCATCTGTGATGACTATGTGAGCCGTCAAGACCCAAGAAATTTAGGCACTGGGATAACAACCGTGGGGTCTTTAGACTACTAAATAGTCTGCACTTCTTCTGTCACATGTAATATTATTACCCTTGCTTCCAACCCTTTCTTTGTGTACGGTGGGAAGCACCTTTGCCTAAGTGTAGTTTACATAGCCTACTCTTTAGCCTTTGGATTTTGTTTTCCTGTTTTTTTCCTGCTAGGACAATTCATAAACTAATACTGTAACTATTTGGCATCTAGTCATTGTGCTAGCTACAATATAATACGATACTTAATCCGTTAGGAAATCAATGCGTGAGATAAGTTTTCTTAACTTGTACGGAACTTTTTCTTTCTAGTTTGGTTTTATGTTGGCTTAAATGTTTGGGGTGCATGATTTGACTATGAAGCATACTAGGCAATGGAGTGGAGGTGATGTTGAACTTGTTGATTTTTGATTGTCATCAAGATATTTGTCTGAATCATTTACTAATTTTGTTGGGAATTAACTTTTGTTGTAAAATTTGATTGATCATTTAAAGTCGGATTTTTTTATTTATTTATAAGATTTGAATTTGAAATCTTATTTAAAGAAATAATTTTTAGTATCATTCGATTTCGTTGATGAGTTTTGGTTGAATTGTTTGGTAAAATCAATAATCATGTCAATTAAGACGGTAGATGACACTGGTGATGATGTTGGAGTACGTGACTTGGTTGAGTGATGGATATAAATGCATTTGGGAAAAAAGGAAGATGTGAGTGTGTGACCCTTTGAACATGAAGAGGACACCGAAGCCATGTGATGTGTCTCTCTGATCATACAGGGATGGAAAACAAATCACCGTGTCCTTCTTAATGATAAAGTGGCCCGCTTTTGTCGTGTTCTTGGTTTTGGACATGCACCCTTTTCACCTTGGCTGGTAATGCTTTTGCTTCATCAATGGCAAAGTGAAAGCTGTGTCCATTTTGTCCATTTCGATCTTGCTAAATCATATATGCTCGCTTCATGCTCTAGCGTCTCAAGTATTTGGAATATGTTGAGAATCCAAATTCCTTGCTTCTTTTTCTAAGATCACGTTTCATGGAATGGGAAACATGCAGAAATATCATTGGTTCCTTAATGGGTGTAAAGCATTGGTTACAAGTTGAACTTAATAGGACAATCATTGTTGTTATATTAAAAAAAATGAACTAATAACTTGTGCTAATTGATTCAGGATTTGACTAACCAATTAATGGGAACTGTAGGGAGGTGGCTGGGATACCAACTGTACATGAGCTATATAATTCAAAGATTTTTTTTATTCTTTTTATTCATCTTTCTCTTTATTAATGTTAGGTATAAAAGTGAATAAAATTCAATAAAAAACGCGGGCCTACTTCAAGATATTGCATTATTCTAAGCTTATGTTTAACGTGAGGATATAAGATAAAGGAAGTCGAAATTAAATATAGGTCAACTTTTAGAAAATTCTTATGAGATTTTAACTTAACTTGGTTTTTAAAATGTTTTCATATTATGAAACGTAATGCAAACCAATCCCATTTTCATATGTAAAATATCCAGTGTAGGAAGTCAATATGAACGGTTTGATAAATTGAATGAGTGGGAGTAATTCAGTGTTGAATTATTACGATATTTTCTAAAAGCTATAATTGATGGGGTTTCTTGTATAAGATATTGATCCTTACCCAACTACATACAAAACACTAGTATAAATCAAAATTTCATTTTTTATGATATCGGAACAAAATCGAGACGTACGTACGACCCCAAAATTTTACATGTCTAAATTATTCTTTACCATAAATTGATGACATATTTGTTGGAAAAAGAACATCTGAGAACGTGTTGATGTCGGCAGAGATTTGACAGTGAGAACTTCATTCTCACACCGTACACATATGCAGTGCTATAATTCATTTAATCATTTTAGCTTCTACTAGTCTTTTGAAAATGGTTTCACATTTTGAATGAATGGAAGGAAGAAGAGGAGGGTGGTAGAAGGAGCCTACTTTGGGGTCACCTTTTTTGAGTTGTGGCAGTGGGAATGGGGTGAGTGATTAAAGAAGTTGGAGTTGAGTACAATATTTGTTTTCATGCATGTTGTGGGGCTCCCTTATTTGTTGGAGCCTTTTTTTTCTGGGTATGGAATGGTGACCAGGTAGGGCACTATCTACAATAATAATACTAGTAAAAAGGTAGGGTTTGCCTTGCCATCCCCAACAACCCTAACCCCACCCTTTTTATTATATTTTTAGGTGGGGAGTTATTTATATTCTTGAACTACCATATAGGATATATATCATCTTTCTATCATAACTCACCTCTTTTTCTTTGGATTGTTTTTTCTTTTTTTTTTTTTTTATTAATAAATATTAATTATTATTTTTTGTTAGCAGAAGATTTGAACATGCAATTTATCTTTCTCTTCCATCATCTTTTACCACAAAATTAATCTTATATCTTTCTTCGGACTGACTTTTCACTCTCTCTGGCTTTCCTCTGTCACCCACAATATGACCAAAAACTAACACGTGCACACACACATGACACACCTTATCTTAGGTTTCTTGTTTCCCACTGTACAAAAGCCATGCTTCACCTCCATTCGTGTGTCATAAAAATATTTCCTTAAGCATCCTATAAAGTTATGCAACTATTATATTAGTTATATCTAAAATCTGTTTCAAGTTGTTTTGGGACGAATGACAAAACTATAGGAAATTGATAATACAATGTTGAAAAGGTAGTGAAACAAATTGGGCTAACGAGTCTTGTGTACGAAAGGTACGGATTCTTGCTACGGAGGGTCCTTCTGTGGCTTAATTAAGTAGCAATAGTATATGTTATTGGAAAGGATTGGCGTTTGAGATTGGGAGGCCAAAACATGTTACTTGGGGAATGCCATGTAATGTATGTACCCTGTTCAAGTTATGCGATTGAGGCATTTCAATCATGAGTTAACTAAATTATGATTTACGAAAACTAGATAGCGATAGAATGTTACAAATCATTGAAAGAAATAAGAAATAGTGCGAAGACTGATTTATAAAACATGTACCTAATGTGAGAAAAGTTCTAACACACATCCGTGCTAGTTATACCTACTTTTACACAATTTGATAACTTTTAATTTTTTTATTAAAAAATTCTCTATTGAATTAAAATTTCATATCATATAAATTTTGCATGCAGAATTCTAAATTATTTTAAACTTATTTTATTTCTTATTCATGCACATCAAAATTAATACAAGAGTTTAATCTTAATACATTGCGAATGTAAAATTTTTCCACTCTCATCTAATTAAAATTGGCATAGAGATGACTAATTATTATAGAAGTTAATAATTTCTAATTATATGACAATGTGTAATTAGATGATAATATGAAATTTATTTATATTATGTTAGTATATTTTAATTAAATTCTTAAGGTTTGGAATTATTTCTATAAAATCGATTTGGTTAATTCAACTTATTTTTACTGAAATTTTTTATTAAAAAACAATTTAAAAACCACAGCTCTTAAAACCAATTTAGAATTAATTAAAAATCATTTCAATTTAGAATCAGATTGATTCAAACTAGTTCCATTATTTGAATATAAAATTGATCGGGTTAAAAGAGTTTGAATTTAATTTTTTTGCCTAATTAGTTTTTCCACACTCCTACTTCCTGTGGACCCAACTATAAACACGTCTGTGTCCACATCTTGCAACCCTTAGGGTAAAAAATATATTTGAAATAATTTAGTCAATTAAATTTATAAATATATCGAGTAAAAAAAATAGAGTTTAAAAGTTTTAAGTAAAAAAATGATATAAAATTAAATTTACTTAAACTTAAAATTGGAAATATTTAATAAGCTCAAAAAATTAAAGAACCAAAACTACGCATAATTCAAACTCTAAAAACCAGAAACGTAATTTAATCTTAAAAAATCTAATTTCATGCTTAATTCCAAATTAGAAGAAATCACAGGCTAAATATTTTTCCTCTCCCCTTTACATGGGCCTGCTGAAGAGTGGAGGAGGCCCACGGGCCACAAAGTGGTTTGGGCTTCCCGAGGACTGCGATTGAGTCTTTAGGGTTAGGGTTTATGAGGTGCACTTGCCATGCTTTTTACGATTTACATCACATTTCGTTGCGCCTCTGTTCTCTGTCCACGCCGCGTCTCTCGTAACCATGGTGATTTCTCAATTCCCTCTTCTCAATTACATCGCTCTCGCCTTTGTTTTTCAGTTTCAGTTATTCTTCTAATTAAAACTGATTAACTAGTGTCATTTTTTATTCGAGTTTCTTTGAAAGATTGTTGGAACACTTGTTTGAGTGTCGATTTTCTGTTGAATTATTTGGTTCGAAATGGCTAGGTGAAGTTAGGGTTTACATGTAAGTTAGTGATAGTGTAACGCAATGTTGCTGATAGAAACAGCATTCTGAGTGAGGGCGTAATTAGATTCGGTAATTGTTGGGTTTTACTCTGATTCAGGAATTAGGACTTTGGATTTCAGAGAGATCAGTGTTTTATTTTCCCTGCAATTGCAACATTGGTACTTGATTGTGCTGTGTGATCTTTATTCATGGATCTGGATGACTGTTAATTTTGTGTAGTTAGGTTGCAGAACTATTAGTTTTGTAACTGTGTTTTAGTTTACTCTTGGTTAGGGGTTTTAAATTCTGTTTGCGGTGAGCTAGAAAACCTTTACATTTCGAGAAAATGTGGCTGCAATCGTGGCCGTGATGTGATTGTGGTGTGTCAAAATACCTTGTCGTTGTGAGCCACAATTTAAAACCATAGTTTGGGGTCAATGTATATGGGATAATTTGCTTTTATATTTTGTGCATGTTTTGAAATTGCTGTTAATGCTTGTGTGGTGGTACTTTCTATGCAGCCTAAGCAAATCCACGAGATTAAGGATTTCCTTCTCACTGCCAGAAGGAAGGATGCGAGGTCGGTGAAGATCAAGAGGAGCAGAGATGTGGTTAAGTTCAAGGTCAGATGCTCCAAGTACCTCTACACACTTTGTGTTTTTGACCCGGAGAAAGCTGATAAATTGAAGCAATCTCTTCCTCCAGGTTAGTGATGGAAATTGTACTTTGGGATTTATTGTTTACGACTGAGTAGGGTATCCACTTTTGATTCTATGTATGCCAAATGCCAATGGTGATATTTCCATGACAATTGCATAGAATTTGGATTAGGGGATAGCTTTCTTTAACTAACTAAATTTTGGACTCCTAAATCTTTTGTAATGATTATGTAATTGTGTATATCTTATGCTCGTTAATTATTTTAATCTGTCCTATATGGTGTTGGTCATTTTATGCACTACGACTTATAATACTTTTGATGTTTTTCAGGTTTGAGTGTTCAAGACCTGTAAAGGTGCAGGGCGAGAGATCAAGAAGAAGCAATTCATTGATTCTTCTGAAGTTTGTTTCTCTGTAGTTGAAGCTTGAGATTTTTGTCAGTTGGTCTTTTATTATAGATTATTATTGCTAGGACATGGTTGTTTTTACCTGTTTTGGAAAATGAAATTTGAATTTATGTGTAATGGAGTATTCTAGCGCTGTGGAACTATATATATGAATTTATTGTCTGTTTTATTTTTACTTGGTGTTTTCAGTAAGGCTTCAAGCCTATTTATATGTTTATTTCCTTTTCTATATGATTCTTTCCAGTAAAGTACCCTTGTTTGCTTTTGCCGGACAGTGGCACATTTTAAATAGCGAAAAGTAATAAATATGTATTTTAACGGCTACGTCCGAGTAAATCTTGTTAAATATGTAAGCGAACTTGTTGATTTCAAAGTCTCAAAGTAAGCTTTCGATTAAGTGTTTGATATATTTTATCAACAATTTAGATCTGTGATATGCATTATACACTGCGTGAGTTGAAGTACCAACTTCAGAGGCCTCGACCTCGAGGATTAACATAAATACAAGAGAATTTCTTGGAAGGACTTGGATTCAACGTTATCCAGGGTACTGGAAGTTTACTTTGCGTGAGTTTTCACATTGTAAAATTGCTAAACAACATAGGTCTCTTTTTTGTCTAGATGAGCTTTCACATTGCACAATTGCTACATAACATAGGTCTCTTTTTTGTCCAGATGTAGTTATATGGGTCCAAAATAATATCTTTGGCATCTTTTATTTATTTTGGGGAGAAGTTAATCACAAAGAATCAAGTAAAGGTTAAGGTGATCAACTTGTTTGAGGGTCCTTCATACTCTAGCACCCAAACAAATGGTAGGACCATCCAGGAAACACAATTAAGGCAAAATTTGTTGGCCGAAATTAAAGTTTTTTTTTTTTAGTAATTTTTGCAGACTTCTAGCATAAATATAACGCAAATTACTTACTGAGATAAAAATTGAATTCTGATTAGAGAACGACTCCCCCATCTAAGTTTTATCTATCTTAATGCTCTTGCCTCATTCATTAAGGATGCTCAGTAAGGCATCAACTAAATACTAGATAATAAAAGTTTACATTCATCTTATCATCTTGGCTCACATTCATCTTAACACGTCTCTTTATTCTTAGTATTTACCATCAATTGCTGAGAGGCTACTTGTAACACCCCAAAATTTTTGGAATCACAGCCAATTACTAGGGTAAAATGTTAATTGTAGATAGTACAAAAGATTAGGGAGAAAAGACCAAAATACCCCTAGGTATGCTAGCAAGATATATTAAGGAGGAAATTTTATAAATTACTCTTGGATGGTTGGAAAATGATCAGAACACCCTTAGGGTGATGCATACAGAGTTTCCCTGAACATTTTTAGAAAAAGACGATTTTGCCCTAGGGAAAGTGGTGAAATTACCAAAATACCCTTTAGGTCAAACACTGACCAAATGACTTTAGAAATTTGTGGGAACCTTAGTATTGGATAAAGTGCTTTTAGACAACACATTATTAATATGATTGGGGTCCGAAAACCCTAAACAATAATTTTTAGGAATTTTGGAAGATAATTTGAAAAGTGACTAATCT
>PYAF01004229.1:688715-701232 GCA_007407185.1 Glycine tomentella
ACAAATTAGGCTCAACCCCAGCTTTCTGCATCAAGGTCAAAACCCGCAACGCATTCCTCAACTTGCCTGCACGGCTATAAGACACCATCACGTAGCCAAAAGCTTCGGGCGAACATTCAATTCCACGGCGTGTCATAAGCCGAAGAACCCGCCTTGCACCTTGGCACAATTTGGTCTTGCTAAGGACATCCAACATTGTATAGTAGACAACGGGGTGATGACTGTAGCGCCACTGACGATCAGCCCAATAGAAAAAGTTCAAAGCAACACGTTCATCGGCCTGAGAGCGCAAAACGGCACAAACAAGTGGGGGCTTGAGGCTTCTCAATAAGTGCCTCAAGCGTCCTTCAAAATTAGGGTTCCAAGCAGAGCTGAGTGTGATTAACCTACAAACCTCTCTCACCACAGGGTGTCTAAATTCACTGTCACCAATTTCAATGCTTGTAATACTTCGTGTCTGTTTATCGTTGCTACCATGAAAGGAATTGATAAACTCAAGACTCCCATTATCATCATCTTCGTCACTAGACCGCTCTTCTTCTTCTGCCCCATCACTAACACTTGCAGCAAAACTTAAGCTTTCTTGAAAACCAGGACCTACTTTCCCTAAATCATCATTGAAATTCCCAAAGTTGGTGTATTTACCCTCAGTTTGATGTCTGAGATTAGTGGTTGAATAAGAAGCAGAAAAAACAGAACTTGTTGCATAATAAAGGGACAAAGCAATAGAGGAGAAATGGTTGTTAGCATGGAAATGGGAGGCTAAAAGTTTTGGCAGTAGATAGTGATTGAACCTGAGAAGTGGCATGAGTGAAATGATTGATGAGAACCGCGAACACGCTCCTCTGTTTGAAATAGGTGAAGACGGAAGAATAGGAAAGGAGTGTGAGAAACAGCGAACAAGAGAGAGGAGAAGAAAACTGAACACAGCAAAAGGAATGAATACTAACGTCAAATGGATTCGCGAGAATAAGAGAAATATTACACTCTCTAATCGATTTTTTTAATATACAATTTACTATTGATTGTCATTTATTAAAAATAATAGTAATTTTTATAGTTCGCAGTTCTTCTATAATAAATCTTTCTCATAATTTTTTTATATTTTTTTAAAAAATTAGTAGGGGTGTTACGATGAATATGCTGTTACTTGTTAGTACTCACAGTTTAAAAATAACTAGTAATGACTTGCAAAATTATTGTCTCCGTGATAAAGCTAAGCTGTTTAAGCAACCCAGCTTAGCTCAATCTCTACATATCAAAGTGAAAACAACAATCTTGCCATATGGTCCGTACTTTCACTGAAGATTAAGCCATGCTGTCCAAAGCCATTTCCATACACAGTATTGCTTTGTTATAGTTTAGAAGGTCTCACAGGATGGTACTTATTTAACATGCAATTTTGAGTTCTAAAATCTGTAAATTGAAGTTGAAAAAGTAATATACAATATTTACAAGATAACTTGGCAAATTTGATGGTTCTAAATTTGAAACCCTTTGCAGTAGTCTCAGTTCTGCATAACCTGCCCCTGCCTACTCTCGTTCCCATTTTCTAACATCTGATGAGTAGAAATGCAGTTAAGATCAACCACATTGTCACCCCTAACATAGACTACTCGGAAAATATCGTACTTCATGTTGATAGAGAAGCGTTCAAGATATGGCATCATCCATTTTCTGTGGTCAGAGTTGAGAATCCAAGAGTAACAAAAATGGAGAGACTTCCAGACATGAATGCACACCACTCTGGGTTTGCTTTGTCCCTTGAAGCAAAGGCCAGCGGTTATGCCTTCCATTTTTGCAAAGCGTGACCTTAAAATGGCTAGGACCGCGTAGCAAAGGTCATTGAGGTCATTAGTAGTGGTGACTGCTGAGTTCAAGGATATTATGTCCCCAGTGGAGAATTTTGCAGTTGAAGAGCCATCTCTTGATTCTCCACCGTATGCTTCAAGGAAACTGTGTTCAATTAACACAGCCATGCTTGATATGTTGCTTAACATTGATTTCTGTAAGGTATCAACAACATAAATAAATACATACATAAAAAACAATGAATAAAAGGAAGAACTGATCGGTGTATATTGATCATTAATGTGAAAGATGGCAGAATAATAAGACCTTTTTTTTTTCTCCCTTTCTCCACACCAGTAGATTAAGTACATAAAAAACATCTCTAAAGAATAGGAATTTGTCTCAATTCTTCCTATTCCAACATGTAGTTAGGAACCAATCTGATTAGTGATTACAAGTTTACAACTCTTACATAGTTCTTTCACAATTTTTTGAAATCAGTGTGGGATTCATACTGTGGTAATCCCATGTCATACGGTATTGGTAGTCTTAAAATTTGGATTTGGGTCTAAGTCAATCCAAAAAATTAGTTCAAGAGGTGAGAATTACTCCCACTTATATACATTATTTTGGTCTATCACTAGTCAATGACAATTGCTAAACAATGTTAGATCTCAAGCTAAACATTGCAATTGACTACAATCACATTATGTACTTCAGCTATAAAAATTGGCACAACATCTGTAGTACCCGTTTTAGATGTTCTGTCTAGTATGGATAGTGGATAGCCTAACTGGGTTCTCTGATCATGACTAATAAAATAAAATGACATTTCCTTAGAGATCATTTTTCTTTTGCATGTCTCTTATGAATGTCATAAAACTTAAAGATGTGTGTTACGGCCTAATTCTTACTAAAGTCCAATATTTCCATATGTTTCTTTTAGATATGAGGCCTAGGCCCAAGTAAAAATAAGTCAGTAGGTTCTAGAAAAGCATATGGCAATTGTTAGCATTCTGTTACTGCATTTTTTATTGTATTTTGTTCTTAGGTGTGGCATACGGCAATATATACTATTGTAATGACTGATAGAAGAGGAAGAAAAAAATGAATTCAAAATTTAGTTTCTATTTCTCTTTCTCCTTCTAATTTCTATGGAGTTCTCCCTTAATCGAAAAGGGTTATGTATCAGTGTGAGCCAAATTCTAGACGACCAGTCCTTAAAATGATACTGTATGTATTTTTCTACTTTGTAGTGGATTTGGTTGGAGGGCAAATGCCACTGTTTTCAAATGAACTTTATTAGGAATAGGATACTTTAATTTTCCTATTTTAATGATCCAAGAAATCGAAGAGATCACACCAATAGTCAAGTCATTGTCCAACTTACAAGGGTTGAGGTCAGCTCGTCTTTTTCCTTACTCGACCGCCTCTGCCATGCTCCATACCATATGATCTGATTACACAGCAAAAATATTCATACAAAGTTAATAAATTAAGAAAGATAAAGAACAATGGTTTATGATATGGCCAGTGAAAAGAAGATCAACCCAAGAGATTAGCACTAACACAGATTAGAACAGTACTAGTGGGACAGATGGAATGAAACCTCTATATTTACTGAAAACAAGGACTACATTGTTTTACCTAAAGTCAACAATCAAAAAATAAGTTGGGTACAAGGAAAACTTTAATCAATAAAACCAGTACTGTAATTATTGTAGAAGTTTAGAATTTTGTGGTTCTAAATCAGGAAATTGATTACTACTGAGAAGCCACATGGTAAAAAGTAAAACAAAAAAAAACAACCGAGTTAAGTGAACACAATCATAGATGTTTAAGTTATATATCTATGAATTGATGATGACAGATTCAACCATTACAGATGGTATACTACCATGGAGCAATGGCATCTGAAGTTGTCATTCATTGAAAGATAGAAGTTCTTCATGAACATGAACTCGTGGAAAACAATCTGAAAATAAGAATGACACTGTATAATCAATTTAAGGTGCAACCCTTCACTTATGGTCTTCCCATCAATGGTTGGTACAATTCAAGGATAAAAAATGGGTTTCATAAACTATAATCAGCAAAGTTTCAGAACAAATTGACTTCACTAGGCAAACAAAGATCATATACTTCAGAATTGAGATAATTAAGTCAGGCGAAATTATTTAAAATGAACTCAAAACTGGAAAGCTGAGAAAGCAAAAAAACTTACCATATTTCCATGGATGCTCCTAAATATAGAGCTTTGAACACAACCAAGGCTCTCAGTGGTTAAGGAGAAGTGTTTGAGTCCATGAACAAGGTCATCTATGATTACAATAGTTGGCTTGAAAACAAAGAAACTTATGTCCAAATTCTTGTTGTTAAAAGGCACAGAACATGCCATTTCTTGTGTTTGTATATTCTTAGCCTTCACTCGTACTACTAAATTACTAATGTTTGTTTTTGTGTGTGAGAGTCATCAAATATGAAAAACAAACCATAAGACACGCATACCCGAAGCTTCCATCAATTCTTGTAACTAAGGTTGCTTTCTAGAATGGTTCCAAATTGTTGTAGAGGAATTCAAAGTTGTTTTCTTCTGCCTGGTCGTGTGTTGTTTCCTGTGAACGACCAAGTCTGGTGAATAGAACATAAGCACCGTCACGTGCATTGACTAGTTCAACACGTTCACATATTTTGCGACATAAACAAAAAGATGTTTTACGTCTAAGAAATTTCTAGTCGATCATCGTTGCTATATATATGTATATTTTATTACAATTTTTGGAAGCCAAGATGTTAGAATTTGATTGACTTGACTTAACTTTCAATGTTTTCCGGTTTTTTAATAGAATAAATACATTTTTTTTAATATAATAGAATATAATATTAGACATGCAGAGCATAATAAAGTTGTTTAAGTATTTATAATATTGTTTTTAATAAAAAATCTAGCACGTACGATGTTTTCTTAATCATATTGTGATATCATCAGATATAGAAAAATGAATAAGGCTCTTCTAAGAACTTTGTCTTTAAAGTACGAGCTAGTAAGAGTGTCTTTATCTATAACTTGATTCAACATAGATTGTAATTTCGATATACTAAAATACAACAATTAATAAGCTTATTTTTTACTTACAAATAATTTAACTTTAAAACAAAGATTTAATTCATATACATTTGTCAATGTAAAATCTGATTATTTTATTACATCATTTTATTCATGGCGAAAAAAATGATTTCTTATTAGGTGTTTGTTTGAAAGTATTTTACAATGACAAAACAAATAAATTAAATTCTTAAACGGGAGATTTACTGTTTTTCATAAGTAAAAGTTTCAACACAAACGTGAGATTTACTGTACTTTTTATTATTTTGTAAAAAAAAAAAAAATAACTATTGAGTCGAATAAGGGTTAAAATTAGCCTAAAAAACCAATTAAAGTTTAAAGCATTGAAATGCTTACGGGTCAAACCAAAATTACCGACTAAACAGAGAATGACTGAATTCCAGCCGTGCAACCTACCGTAGCATTCAATTTCTGCTTTATTTCGCATTGCAGTCGGTACTAAAGGGTAAGATGTCATATTCGGTACGGAGGAATCGATATTATTCTTTTTTTGATAAATAAGAACCAAGATTATTCTAATTGCGTGCTTTGAAAGATTTCTATTTTTGTTCCAAAAGTGCTTTTTCATTCTTCTTGCGATTCTTCTTGCAACAGAAAAATAGAATGAAGCTGAAAGAATACCAGTGTGAACAAATGTTAAGTTGACCAATTATTATTTATAACAATTACCATACAATTGAATAATACAACTTTGTGGCCAGCAGATTAGTTTCATCGTAGAGTAACTCAGTGACTGCAAAAGAAATTTAAGATGTGAAATTTTATATCTCTTAAAACTCATTGCTACTCAATTTGTTTTCCGCATCATGGAGTTGACTATAAAATTATTCTAATACAAGCTTTCACAAGTTCATCAGAAGAATCGGGATTTCCATCAAAATAATTTATCCCCACCTGTCATATCCAGAAATGCAACCTCTAGCAAAAATGTGGCTTTTCACTACTGCAGAAATTGAGGATATTCTGTAAAGAATATTAATGCTCCAACCCAATCTAATTAAGATCAACAGTAAGCGGTATACATTGTCACATGCTTTAACCTGCAATAACATGATAGCACAGTTAGATTCAAGTGTATATTTATTGTTATTTTCGGAGACAAAATACATGGCTATATCTACTGCATCCAATCAAACGATTATATATTGCTTTAACCTGCAATAACATGAAGTATATATTACCTTTCCTTACTATAAGTTTATGTGGACTCTCAAACCATCATGAGCAAGCTGCACCGGAATTCCTTCCCTAAGTACAATAATAGAAGAGTCATTTCTATCATTTTCTAAAACCTACAACATATTATAGAGTAAAAAGACATAGTTCCCTGTTACTACGAGATTATCATGTCAGTTATTACTGAATGTATTTGCAACAGTTTTGACTTCTTTAAAAAAGAATAAGACATACCTTTTGGACCACTCCATCAAAAACTCATTGTCTTTATGGTGATCAAACTCGTGAGTCATGCCAATTAGTAGTGTTTGCTTTGGACACAACCTCTTCACAGTTTCTAGAGTCTGTAAAATTACCAATTAATAACATTTCACCACGGGGTAAGGGAGATATGAAATGTAAACATCATGTTTCTTTTGTAAAATGTAAAACAAACCTGTGGAAAACAAAGGTGAACATTGTGTGACCCAGTCTGCAATAAGACAGAACAAAGAAGGAAACATGAATCACAAAGTAAAGAAATATGAAAACTAAAACAGGGAATTGACACCATGCATATGAAATTTCTCATTTCCAAATGATCACTGCAACTTGAAATTTATGTTTCTTTAAGCAATGAAAGGACACAGGGTTTTGTTACTTTAAAGTTGAAGATATGCTAAAGTGCATGAAAATTTTAAAGGATTTAGGTCTAGCAAATCAAATCATAGGCCTTCTTTGAGAAAATTGTTAAATGTACAACAAAATAGTGATGTCTGTCTTGTATAAGAAAAATAAAATAATATTGAACAAATTTACTCCTGTAAAGAGACACTAATATTCCACAGAACAAATTAACAAAAGATTGAATCAGATCAAGCCATAAGAACAACAGTTAAGGTAAAAGCACTTTATAACAATAATCAGACAAAAATGATGCAACAGAAAAGAAATCAAGCATGTCAAGTGACAAGAAATCAATAACTTTTCTTAAAAATTCATACATTAGATACTTATGCATGTTGATTGTTGAGTGAGCATGCATTCATGCCCTTTGTGCATTAAGAGATCCTTTACTGCTATATCATGTACATTATTGAACAAATTCCGTGGCAGAACATAACTGACATTATATGTCTGGAAAATATAGCATGAGTATCACATTTATGTTTTAAACCCAAAAAGCTGAAAATGGAACTACTAACCCTATACAAAGAATCCAATATAAGAAGATCCAACTGTCCAGCTCCACTTTTCGAGATGACTGTAAAACGAAATTTATTGATAAATATAAGATGTTGACAATCATAATTCATCTGAGAATTTTCTTATGACGTATAAATGCTTCAAACATGAAACTTGTCTGCTGGGATTGATGATGTTATTGCAATCTAAAGAGCTATGCATGCATGCTGTCCAAGCTACAGAATGACAGTGTGCACTAAACGGCCAAAATGAACAATCCATGACCGATATGTCCTTCTTTTTCCAGTGGGGAGATAAAGAGAGTCAGAATATATGATAGATAAAACAGATAGATCATAGATGATTCATATCTTAGACCCCTTATAGATAAGTGCATATGTCCAAGCAGGAAGAAACTAATTCATAACATACCATACTCTGTACTAGCAGGAAACCGGGAAACATCAGATATATAAGCCACCCTGTTTTTCTCACCAAAAAGAAAGCCCAAACAGATGTAATCCTCTCCATGCATAACCTACACCCATAAAGAAAACAGTTTAGTCATTATAATAAAAAGGAGTATCACATTCTCACCATTAAAGACAAAGATTGTGGCAATTAACTGGTAAAGGAGTGAATTTTAATCCCGATGCAAAAAAAGGTTTATTGCAGTCATCAGCAATAATGTTCCAGTCAATTTGGGCCACCCTTCGTATTTCTGCCCCTTCCTTACGCTTTTTCTGAACCAAATAAGGAAACTTCTCTGCTATGCTGTTGCAAAGATCAAAACATGGATTCAACTACTGGAGAGCATATAACAGCCATGAAATCAAATGAAAGGAGCATAATTCTGAGATAGGAGTTACATTGCAATCAAAACAATTTGCCAGATATATAAGCATCTAAAGACAATGGTTATGAAGGGCGCACGCACAAAACACTGCTTTCATCTCAAAAACACACATAAATAAAATATATTCAGAAAGGCTAATTTTTCAAGCATTTAATTGAGTTATTGCATATAATTATCCTGTGGTAGCAACTTGAATCACATAATCTATATTGAAAATCAAAGAGCCATACTGATCGATAGAGAGCCTTCTAAGTTTTAACTGACTGACTATCACAGCTAGTGGTACAACTTGCTGCCTTTTCGGTTAATTAACTACAAAATACACATGATGAGAATAATTTGAAAATACATGTAACAAAATTTTGTGTGTTTATCTATATCTTCTTAAAGTACTAAAAGTTTATATAGTGTGTAAGGCATATGTCAGAACTTCTAGTTTAAGCATGTAATACAAAATATAACTAATATCAATGGTAGCAATGGTCCCACATGGGATGTTTTCGAAATTCTAAGCCCATTTGTTGAAGTCTTGATATTAAGGGTATTTGATTAAATGATTTTGCAATTGAGCCAGGAATGATGGTTCTGTTACTATTTGATGGTTAGGGTTACATCATAGTAGTGCCTTATTAAATCTTAAGAGATGTGTATGAAGGTTTTTTGAAAATAGAGGAAAGTTGCCTGTAATATCAGAGCAAAATCAGGCATGTATTGCTAATATTATCAATATATTATTTAATTAAATAGCAAGAAGCAGCTACTAGAGTTACCTATCCATTGAATGCTGACTCAAGTATATGGGTGTGGGATCAATATCATTTGTTGGACTAAAAGCCTGCACAGCACGTATATCATCCAATCCAAGGACTGCATCGGCATGTTCATGAGTTAAAATGATCTGCAATTCAAGCACAAAATAAATTTGTTTTTTCAGAGAATGTGAGTTTCAGGTGAATACAAATTGCATGGAGGAAACAATATAGATAAAAGAAGTAAAACTATGCTAAACACAGAATAGTAATCAATCCATGTTTTTGAGTCACATGTCAAAAATAATTACCAGACTTCATGGCTTATGAATAGTTTACATGTTGTTTTGCCCAAATCAACTTTCTTCCCTGGAAGCATGTAAAATCTTCTCTGAACCTCGGATTGCTGTTGTGAGCAATTTTATGTGTCTTTACAAAATGGCACCATATATTCAGATTATGATGAGTCAATGGAAACTACAAATCTAAAGAGGCTCTGCTCAAGTTGCTGAGTCTCACTAAGTAAACTAGAAAACTTCAAACTCTGATTTATGTTAATTAGTAGTGGCATGATTCATTGCTTTGTCTGCTCACACTACCAATTATATTAGCTACACAGAAATGGAAACATTACTGAACTTTTCCTTTCCTAAGATATATTTCGATATTTTCACCAAGGCCCTGCCCTCTTTCGTCACGGCATACACTGGATATCTTTACCAGCATATATCTGAAATGGAATACCCCTTAAAAAATCAGGTGCACTGAGATAGCAAAGTCTTTTTAAGTATCTCTCTCTGATGATAAGAAATATTAATTTTCTAATATAATAACCTATACTTGTATAGATATACTCGGCACAGTATGACACTGATTTCTTTTTTTTTATCTCAGATAGTGATAATCCTTGATCTTTTAACTTTCTGCATTCATCTGACAGACTGTGAGTCTCCTAATAAGATTGTGAAGCAGAAGCAGAAGTAAAAGTAATATCAGTTTTATTTCAGGGGCATAATTTATAATCTCCATTTTCACCATTCCAAATGATTATGGAAGACACATGCCAGAAAGAGGAAGCTAAAGGAAACAGAGAGATCCCAGTACTCATACTAGTATGTCATGATATTCCTAGGTTGGCCATCTTTTTAAAATCAGTTCTTTTAGAAAAACAGAAACAGAGAACACTGTTCAAAGCATCCATGACACCATTCAAGAAAGGACATTGTCTATAGCCCAAAAGCCAAACATGTATTCAAATACATACTTGGAAGTTGAGCACCACTTAACAAATGTTCTCATTCACATGATAAAATTTCATTAAAAATAGGATCATGGATAGTTCAGAAAATCAGATATAAGAAAGAAATCTCATCCACTCTGCTTTGCTTCAGTTATGATGCGATGAAAGCTTGTTTAAATTACAACAGGTAGACAATAACTAGCACAACAAGACCTACACTTGTTTGTTAGAGAGGCCAAGCCAAGGAACCATGATACAATAAAGATTTTCAGATTCACTACACACATTGTTAGTCGTTAGTTTTTGTTAGTAGGGGGATTCGAATTTGGGACCTCTCCCCGTTCCCTTCTCCCTTCACCACACCGAAAGGAAACACGTTGATGCCATACATTGTGCCAAAGCATCAATCACTAGCTTTTGCACAGCAGGGAAGGGAAGGAAAGTATATCTAAATTAAGAAAAGTGAACTCACAGAATCAACTCTGGGAATCCGATGGGCAACGAACCACCTAAGCACGGTCTCCCTGAACGTCTTGCCGACGTCGATCAATATATACTTGCGATCACCAGCGTTGGCGTCGCCGCAGTAATCAATCAAGAGAGACGTATTGCACCTGCAAATCGAGATCTTGAGGCAAATTGTTGAAAGCGAAACGAAATGAAAGAAGAGAGAAGAGGACCTGTAATTAGGGTTTCGTTCGGGAGGGATGGACATTGACTGGACGCAGACGGGGCAGGGAGGGTCAGAAGGCTGAAGGAGGCACATGACGTTGGGAACCATGCTCGAACAACCGCTGCCGAGAAAGATCAATGCGGATTCCGAAAAAGTGCCGTCGACGAAGCCATTGGAAGTGGCCATGCCGTCCAGTGATTGAAAACGAAGAAAGGGAATATTCCGATGGGGTGCGGTGTGGTGCGTTCTATGGAAGGAAGATTCCGATGGAGTGTCGTATTTATAGCTAGCTTCAGACGCGCCAAATTCAACACTTTTCACTTTTATTTCTCTTTTCTTATTTTCTCTACTGTTTGCTGTCCGACTCCGACACTCAAACCCACGTTACTTTACATAATTTTTTTTAAAAATAATATAAAAGATATAAACTTATTTTGGAAAATAATAATAATAATAATAATAATAATAATAATCAAATAAGTGAATGAGTTAAGCTTTACAATATTTAAGGAATTTAACTAGTAGTATTAAATTTCTCAATAATTCTCTACCAAATTTTTTATCAACAATTTATATAATTTTGTCCAAATTACCATAAAAGCATTGGGATTCCAATCTCTTAGTGATGTTTTTCTACCTAGTTAATGAATACATTTTATTTAATATCTTGTTTGGTTGGAGGAAATTGGAGGGGAGAAAAAAAGAACGAAAAGATATTTTTTAATTATTCTCATTAGTTTAATATTTAAAAAGTTTAAATATAACTTTTGTATCAAGAGAATCTAACTTAATTGATTAAATAGAGTGTATAAGCTCTTATAAATTTGATACTTATTTTTAATTTTTATGAATAAAAAAAATTGGTCTTTCTATTTTGTTAAAACTACAAATTTGATCTCTTTAATTTAAGATAGAGACATTTAGTCCCCTTATGTTTAGAAAAATACAAATTTGTTCAATCCTCAATTTCATCAATATTTTTTTTCTTTTATTTCTTAATTTTAATTAATAAGTCATTTATTGTTGATATTTTAAATGAATATAATAAGTCTAAAGTTCAATTGGAATAAAATAAAAATAAAAAATATATATGCAAACTAAGAATTGAACAAAAATTATAGATTTTCTAAAATAACATACTAAATATTTCTATTTTAAAATAAAAGAATAAAAAATTACAAATTAAACAAAATAAAATGATTAAAATTATAGTTAAGGCTATTTAAAAAAAATGGAAATGGGAATATCGGAGAGCAAAATCTCTCTTTATCCAATTTTTGCTCTCCTCCCATATTGAAGAGCTAGAGAGATTTAAAACATTTATAGTGTATTAACATAAATAATCCTACTTATGTTTTGAAATTTAAAATTAAAAGATATAAAAATAAATAATTTTTTTAATCTCCTATTCTTTCCTTATAAACCAAACAAAGAAAAGGGTTAATTTCTTTCTTCTCCATTAATTTTTTTCTTTTAACCAAATAAAATATCTAATTAAAATCTCTTTTTCCTTTCTTTCTCCTCTCTTCTATTAAAATCTCTCCTCCTTTTACCTCTTAAATCAAACAGTCCATAAAATTTCTTTAATAAAAAAACTTAGTGTATTATATAATTCAAATGAAATCCTATAAAAAGAAAAATTTAAACTTCTCCAAAGATTCTTATAAAAAAAAATATATGTAATGATATACAAAAAGTTAATAAAAAAAAACTAATGGAGAAGAAAGAAATTAACCCTTTT
>PYAF01004229.1:701332-712016 GCA_007407185.1 Glycine tomentella
GAATCTAGAATAATTCATTTAATTCATGAAAATATATTCCAACTAGTTGAGACGAGCATAAACCTTTAAAAAAAACTACTCAAAAAATATATAATTTAGTTGAAAATGAAATATATTTAAAGAAAAATATTAGTAATATACTCTTCAAATATTATTTTTTCTGTAATTTTTTTGACACACTTTATATTATTAAGTGAAATTCATGCAGGTTATATTTGCTGAGTCTTTTTTCAAATCTCACATATTCTTTACTATTAATTAAAATCTATTGTATATATCACAAGTAAAATTTCTTACAAAAAGGCGAGACATATATTTTGTAATTTGTAATAAATTGTAGCAAATGATAAAAAAAAAGCTCAATTATATTTTTTAGTCGTTCAAATTAAGAGTTCTATGTGTTTTAGTCCTCCAAATAAAAAAAATTATATTTTTTAATCTCTCAAATTAAAAAGAAATGTTAATTTTAGTCCCTTTGCCAAAATTTGAAACTAAAAATGCAAAACATTATTTGGGGAGAGAGATTAGAAAGAATATTTTCAAATTTAAGGACTAAAATATACAAATTTTTATCTGGGGACTAATAAAATAAAACCGTAATTTAAGAGGGAAAAAAACTTAAAAAATTATATTTAAAGTAATGTGCAAGAAAATGATATTAACCTTTATTTTGTATCTTTCCTCAGTCAATATTTCCAATTTCATATTTTCTTGAATTGCTTTTGATAAATTTTTCTTTTTTTAAAAAAAGTCAAAATTACTTTATGCTCACTAGAATACCCAAAAACCATGCACCATACACCAAATTCTACAACTCAATAAGATATTCTCTCAAAGTCTGAATCAACCAAAACCAGACGATAACAAGCAAGGAACTTCAACAGTAAATCCGGTTACTTAACATCGATAACAGAAGTTTGTAAAAACAAAAACACCGTTAATGGAAGGGGTGCCAAAGTAATGCAGAAAAAAAAAAAAAAAAACGGAGGATATTGAATATAATGAGTAAAACATAAGGGTCCAGTATAATTTGTTCAAGATATTAATTTTTATTTTTTCTGTTGATAAAGACACAAATTTATTAGTGAATAATATCTACCCGGTAACTTTGCAATACAATGGATACCACTCGCTCATTCTGTCAAGAGCCTTTTGAACACGCTCTGATTCTGCATCAAGTGTACTAGTTGCCTCATCAAACAAAAGAATTCTAGGATCTTTCAGAATGGCTCTTGCAATGGTTATGCACAGCTTTTGTCCGCCTGACAATTGTGTTCCTCTTTCTCCAATAGCCATTACAAGAGCCATGTTGAAAGACCAAAAATCCTTTTGCTTGATGAGGAAACTAGTGCACTTGATGCTGAGTCATTGTGCATATACAATTCAAGAGGCTCTAGATAAAGTTAGTGTAGACATAACAACTTTTTTTTTTTTATTTTTTTATGAACAAATGTTAATGTTAGTTTCTTAGAATGTAAGTTTTGGACAGAACAACTGTAATGGTAGCTCACCCTTTTACAACAGTTAGAGATGCTGACATCGTAGCAAGGGTAAATACTAAATACACTGATGTGTAGATACTCAGATAGGACATTGGTATAAGTTAATTGTGATGGGTGTTGTGGCTGGATGGAGTGGTTTTATTATCATTTATAATTTATAATAATAGGTCCAGGGTGTTTGGAAAGCTATGAAGGATAGGATCCCATCTAAAATGAATCTGGTCCGCAGGAAGATGTGATCTCATATGCAGAATTGTTATGCTCGGCTTGGGTTTTAAAAGAGATTGTGCATGCTCTTATCAATTACGGATAATTGTTGTATTTTTGTGCTTTAATAGAAAAAACATCTTGATACACACAACACAAAATTCATCCAATTCTTTCTAGTATTTTCTTCACCTCCGACGACTACTAAAATATTTACATAGAGATGCTTTGTTTTTAGTTTGGTTCTATACTTATCAAAGGATCGATAACCAAACTTGGTCTCCGCAAAGATATGCGTATCACATTCATGCAACTGAAAGAAAATTTTAATGCTTATCTAGGTGCACAATCTAAACTTTTACATTTTAAGCACAACGTTTTTTTTTATTCCGCTGTACCTGATATGAAGACTGGTTTTTCTTTCAATATATGGATCTATCTCTTGCTACCTTTAGAAGATGTTAATTTTTTTTCAGTTGATAATGACACAAATTTGTTACTGAATAAAATATACTGTCAGGCTGTGTCTTTGTTATGCAATGGATGCAAAGTTTAGTCCTTGCCAACAGAAAAGATGACTTTATTGGAAATTCCTACAAAGCCCTGTTAGATATCCACCTACTGAACATGGCAAAGCATTCATCAGGCTTGTACTCCGGAGCTGTGTGGCCTCCTCCCTGAAAGTATATCAGTAAAAAAAAAATGGAATAAAGAACTAGCAAGGATTCCATCATTCAATCTAGACTCTAGAGTTCATGAATTCTAATAATCAAAAAGTGCTTATTTCTGCCAATGATAGGTGGACTTAACCATTCAAATTTACTTTGTGTAAATAAGATCCATTAAACTCGAGGCCTAATTCACCTATCTTGAATATACTCATCAAATGGAATCTATGTGAGCGTGATCCACAAGTGCAGCAAGGATAACAAAAGACTTACCTTCACAGTTGCAAATGTCATGCGATTGGAGTAAGTCCTTGTGTATCTAATTGCAGAAAGACAAATATTAAGTGCAGATATTAATTAGCTTTTTAGATAAATTAAGCCTAACTACAGTTAGGGGAATACCCTGCAACTTGACCATTTGTATGCCATTGCCTCCACTCATCCACAATGGAGTAGTTTAAAGATCTTATCCATGCTTGAGTTGCCAAGAAAGGAATTGTCATGTCATGATCACCACTATTAGCATTTAGCAATATACAAAAGTTATTTTCCATGAAAAATTAAAACTAAATGCAATATATGCATGAGCATAGAGAAAAATTATTGACCTGTATATCAGTGAACGATAGCCTTTTCTACTGAGATTGACATGATACTCATAGCTGCTTGAGATATCCTTCTTATAAGGTACATTGAAGGTACAACGATGCCATTTTCTTATACTTCCCTGCAGTACATGCATCCAAGCTTTATGTTAATTGTTATATGCAGTTGTATTGCCAACTAACTATATGTGGGAAATTTACTGCACTTGTATCAACTACACCTTACGGATGTGCAGTGCAGTGCGAACATTATCATCATTGGCCCAATAACCGCAGAGGAAGTATACATAACTCTAATGGTGGGAAGGAAATAAACATTAAGTTAACACATGTGGAGAATTCGGCTGCAAATGGAACTATGTGATGACTGGATAGTTAGTTTATAAATTTATATGAAACAACAAATGTATGCATGATATATGGTAAGAATGTCTTTGCATAAATATACAGAAAAGAAGCATTGAGTAAATATTTCTTATTCAATAAGGCATGAAGATTACCCGACAGTTTAAGGGTGGCAATTTGAGATGAGTATTAAGGAAATTCTTTCTGGGATATTTCTTAAGTAGAGATCTCCTCCAAGATGTTTCAGTATCAAGCCACTCACATGACGGGTCCAAAATATGGGCTGAATTAAGTCCTGATGTAGCCTGTGGAAATTGAAACATGGTTGGTTTTGTGATTGCCTGTTTGATTAGAAATTCTACTAATGAAAATTTGCAAGGGGAGAAGGAACAAAGAAAAAAGAATATGAATACCTCATTGAATGACTCAATATCTCTAGAACATAATACATTTCTGGTGTCTACTTTGATGTACTCTCCTTTACAATTTTTTTGCAGTGACTGTTCATTTAAATAAGAGAGATCCGTTAGCATTTGATTTTTGTTTCTTCAGCACAATTTTTAAAAATATCTATTGATGAATTATAATGCAATTACCCCATATAGTTCATCAGAAATAAGTCCCATTCCATGAGCGAAGGGAATTTGATAGTTTTTTTCCCTTCGAGTTGTTGCTGCATTTCCCAGCAGATATCCCTGAAGAAAATATCACTTAGTCATCAATCTGGAAGCTGCATTTCGCCATTCAATCTAGGGAGGGGTTAATATGATTTTGTTAAGGGATATTTCTCATCGGCTGTCCAAAAGATTATCATATAATCAAATTAAATTCAAATTAAATTCACATAATATTCTACTTTTCTGATGTCATTTTTACTAACTCATGTTTTTTCCCTCGTAGAAAGCCTCTTGTTAGTTTACCATTTTGAAAAAATTAAAATTACAATGAAGAACATCTTATTTTTGTATCAATGCACATCTTCGGCAATTGATATATGCCCCAAGGGACAAGGGTATTATATAATACTCAACTAATCAAATCTCAGTTTAAATTGAACAACTTATGTTTTTTTTTTTTTTGGTATAGCAGTCTGATTGATCAAACTAATTGAACAATTTGTATTTAATATTAGGACACGCTTGGGAAAATGCACCAGTGCTGTCGCTAATCGAGTAGCTCTTGAAGCATGTGTGCAGGCTCGAAATGAAGAATGCGATCTTACTTAAAAGTAATGAAATTATCCGTAAAGCTAGCAAATGGAGTCCTGAATTAGTTGCTGCTTGTGAAGTATGGACAGAGATCAAATTTGAATTTCAAGCAATGAATATTTTTTAAGCAGAGAATTAATTGTAATTAAACTCGACTCAATCTTTTTCTAAAAGGATTAAGCCAAATACAATATTACAAACAATACTACAATACTACAATACAAGGATACTTATCTAAAGATACTTATTTTATATATATATATATATATATATATATATATATATGTTTTTGTTTTGTATTGGAATTAACTTACTACTTGAAATATGGTCAAGTAGTTACTAGTTTTAGTAGTTTGCTAAGATCTTAAATCCAAATTATCATGGCTTCTCCATGCTATCATTATACAAAATAAACAAATGTAAATTGGAAATTTTCAATCCTGACTTCCATTTTTTAACATTACTCTGACTCTTCCCACACAAATATCGTAGTACTAATTGGAAAAAATTATATTCCTAACATGAAAGAGATACTTTAAGATGCTAACCTGGAGATTTATCCATGGTTGGAGCCCTTTTTCATTTCCTGAAAACAAGGGAATTTGCCAATAACTAAATTTTCAACATAGTTATTGCAACTTGTACATACGTTTGTCATTCTAATTTTGCTGTACACGTTGAATCACATACGAGTCTTTTACCTCGTGAAATTTCTTGAACTATCACTGGAATAGGAATGCCAGAGTATGAATCGCCACCAATGTAAACTCCATTTGACAAAAAATTTGGATGATCAATCAACCACTACAAACATGTAAACATGATGGTGACAATTTATTTAACTAACAGATTTATCTACAAACAAAACCAAAAACAAAGAAAAGGTGATGATTGTGAAATAAAAACAAGAAAATGTTGGATGAACACCTTCCTAAGAAACTGATGGACTTGGTGAACTAGAATCCAGTCGCTTCGTTGAGCAGCAAACTCTGTTGTGGCATAAGTGAAGCCCGTGGAAACAGGCAAGTCTACAAATATAATGCTACTAACCTACCGATAATAGTTATGATAAATATTAAATACCAGTAAGCATAACGTAATAACAAAAGGATGTTATAAGTTATAAAATTGACTTGATCGTAAAAGGAAAAAGGAGAGTGAGAAAGGTCATGGTCTTGATTCCTCCATTAATAAAATTCTAACAATTTAACAACTAACATTTATTAATAAAAAAAGGTAACAAAAAGATCTTATGAAATAAATACAATACAAAGCTAAAATATCAATTTCAGGCAACAAAATTGTGGAGGCATAAAGGGCACCTTTGTCCATGAGTGTGGCCTCAATACCAAATTGGGCAGGCTCCCGTTGTATTCCTCATATTTGAATGCAAGGGGTCCTGCAACATGTAAATAGAGTAAACATCTAAGTGTCAGCTGTACATAAGCATGCTGAAAAAGTGAAAAAAATGTATTACCTATTTCAAGCACAAGTCCAGATAAGGCTGAGCAACCAGGGCCACCAGTGAGCCAAAGCATGAGAGGATCTTTCTTGGGATTGTTCTCTGACTCAATGAAGTAGTAAAATGCCTGCACATCCTCTGATTCACCCACTCCCACATACCTATCCAACAAATGTTATGTATCAATAACGTGTTTATGATATTCAAGCAAATTAATGATTTTAATCCCATAAACTATATAGCCTTACAGTTACTAGCTAAGTGTAACTGACCCGGTTTCAAGTACAAAAGGAAGGGGTCCCTTGAATCCAGGAAGGAACTTTACTTTGGAGCCACCCCATGAAAGTTGAAAGGAGAATTGTGATAACAAAAGAAAGGGTAGTAGAACCCAGAAATAAATGTAACTTGAACTAAAATTTCCCATTTTTAATGCTCTCTCCCGTTTCTAAGCATATCCATGGCTTTTAATTGGAGTTTCTAGTCCTTGATATAATCAGAATTGACATAGACACAGTTTATTTTATTATCAATAAATTAATTAATAATTAAACTAATATTACATCTTACTTACGATAAAAAAAAATATTGCATCTTATAGTATTTTTAATGATAAATTTTAAATTTAGATTTTAGACTTTTTTTTGGTAGTTTCTATAAAATTATAAGATTAAAGATCTCTCTAATTTTTTATTTAGTGATAGATCTCATTTTAAAATTTTAGAAAAAAATTAAAAAAAATTATTCTATTTTAATAATGTATAAATCTTGAGAATTTTTTATAAGAATTTATTTTTTATATTAAAGATTTTTTCATTTTTTTATTAAAAAATTTATTAAAAATTAAATCTTGAATTCAAAATATTTACTTAAGATGTACTATTAAAATATTCTTTATGTAAAAGTATTTCTGGGTTACTAAGAAATGACAGGCCAACAATTTATTTACTATATGTGGTTTAAGGACTGTCGATATTATTCATGTCATGATTGGCTTCAATGGCGATAGCAAATTGGAAACGCAACCGTGCTTGGTTACCTGCACGATGAAATTTCAAATTAGTGTCGATGGAACCTTGAACCTTGAACCTTGTTGTGTTTAGTCAACAATATACGAGAATGATTCAAAAAAGTATAAGTATCACAAGAAATGCTACTGTGCTAGATGGAAACAAATAATAGGTTAATATAGATATTGATTTAGTATTTGGATTGGTGTTCAAGAAAATATTCCTCACAATTTCATCTCATCAACAATAACAACAATTCGCTGATGTACATTTTATTTGTTTTTTAATGTTTGGGAATATGGTGATGCATTTTATTTGTTTGAAATTTGAAAGATATAATAGTGGGTACCAAATGGTGGTGCTATCAATATGCCATCACAGTCGAAGGGAAAAGTAAGTAACTCGTTTCTGAGTGGCACGTGTTAAATGAGTTTTGAACTTTGAACGAGGAGAGAATGAGAGACTCTTCTCGACATTTTTCGCATATTCTAGATTATTTTGAAAATGACAATGTTGGAGGCTTTTGTTTCCAAGTCATCAAAAGTTGTTAAATTTTATCTTTGTTATTAAAATTCTAAATAAAATAACAAGAGGAATGCTATACTTATGTACGAAACCCACGAAACAATTTCTGATAATAAATAATAAATTAAAATGCTAAAAAGAAAAATAAAATACTAAACTTTTGATAGCAGAGTAAAATTTTGATTCTATGCCACTAATCCTGTTAACCATGGAAGCTCTCGGCGTCTCCCGTGGAGCAAATTCTAAACATTTCGTTTGAAGAAACAGCAATTGGAAACGTGTGCTTCCATTTTTATTTTTTATTTTTACTTTTCTTACAATGCTCTAAATATTAAATAACATTAGAAGGTAAGATGCTTAATTTGTGTTGAATCTGAATGTAAAGGTTTCTAATGCTTAATTTGCACCACCGCACCGGTGCATTGTTAAAAGCCTAAAACGTTATTTCATTGGACCGCAAGAGAAGAAGAGAAGCAATAATCGAGAAAGATGACCCAAATAATTGAAAAAGGTCTTCAATTGGAATTGTAATAAACTAATAACTGCAGAAAAAGAAATATAAAAAAAAAAAAACGGAAGGGAAAAACACAAAACAGAAGGAAGAATAACATGGAAAGAAAGATAAGTGGGAGGCCACATCATTCGTGTTTAAAGTACGTACTATTAAGCATTTTTCAAATAACAATGGACCTGTTAATATTAGAAACTCAAAATTGTGCTATTTTACATTAGTATAAAGGTGTAAAAAATAAAATATTAGAATAAAAAATTATTTAAATTTACATATATCAGAAAATTTCTATTATTTCCAGAAAGAAAAAAAAAAAGAAAGAAATATTCTATTGTTTTTTAGATGTCGAAGTGGAAACTCGATCAAACAAGTCCCAAAACTTTCTCAAACAAATTACGTGAACTTAATATAATGCTCTTCTAGTTGTAGTTGACCAAAAATTCCTATTAAAAATACATTTTAGAAGTTCTTCCATAAACAAGTTCATGTAGATAGAATATCTATCCTTAAAAATACTAACATTATAGATTTTTGTGGTTTTAAATTTTCCTTTTGTTACTCATGTATACAAACTTGTTCCCCTCAACTCCACAAACCAAAGAGAATTGTGTTCCTTGCACACTCTTAATTCTCTCGTGATGATACATAAGCACTGTATTAATTTAAACCGCAACCAATCCTCCTTACTGAATCTTGTGTATAATCTTTCACCTTATTCTATGTACACGTATAATATAAATATATGATGCTCTACGTTCGTCTCTTACTCTTCTTTGGTTTACTCTTTTCTTGAGGCAGCTATGGCACACAACCCAGAGATGACACCTTCTACATGCTCTTAAAAACTTTAAAATACGGTAGTTGATTTTAGTTTATGCAGTGAGGCAAATCCCAACACCAAAACATTTACATAGTTGAATATTTAAAAATCTACTCGGAACAAATCCCATTAAGGATCGATGCTTTCATTGGAACAAACTCCAATTATACAATGTTTTAATTTATTTGGTTGACTAAGATCGACAGACAAATTTATTATTTATTAGTGAATAAAATCTACCCTGTGGCTTGATCATGCAAGGGATGCCAAGAGAGAACATGACTTTCATTAGTTATTCCTACAAAGCCCTGCTAGATATCCATCTACTGAACATGGCAAAGCATTCTTCAGGCTTGTACTCCGGAGCTGTGTGGCCTCCACCCAGAAAGTATATCAGTAAAAAATAATGGAATAAAGAACTAGAAAAGATTGGCATATACCTCATTCTCAATGCACGATTGTTACAGTTTTTAGAAAAAAATCCATCATTCAATGTAGATTCTGGAGTTCATCAACCCTAACATTTTAGACAAAATGATACGTCAAAAGTGGCCTTAACCGCTCATAATTACTCTGTGCAAATAAGATGCAATAAATCTAATAAGGCCTAATTCAGCAATCTTGAATATACTCATCAAGTGGAATCTATTTGTGACCCGCAAGTGCAGCAAGGAGAACAGGAGACTTGCCTTCACAGTTGCAAATGCCATTCGATTGGAGTTAAGTCCTTGTGTATCTAATTGCAGAAAAACAAATATTAATTACACAATTTAATTAGCTTTTTAGATAAATTAAGCCTAACTACAGTTAGGGGAATACCCTGGCACTTGGCCATTTGTATACCATTGCCTCCAATCATCCACAATGGACTGGTTTAAAGATCTTATCCATGCTTGAGTTGCCAAGAAAGGAACTTTCATGTCATGATAGCCACTGTTAGTAATAAACAAAAGTTATTTGGCATGTGAAATTCAAATTAGTTCATTCGTGTTACCTTATGCAATACATGAGCATAGAGAAAAAATATTGACCTGTATATCAGCGAACGATAGCCTTTTCTACTGAGATTTACATTATACTCATAGCTGCTTGAGATATCCTCCTTGTTAGGTATATCAGAGGTACAACGACACCACTTTCCTATACCTCCCTGCAGCACATGATGCTAAGCTTTATGTTATATACAGTTGTATTGCAATGCTAACTATTTGAGAAAGTTATTGTCACTTGTATCAACTACACCTTACGAATATGCAGTGCACTGCGAACATTATCATCATTGGCCCAATAACCGCAGAGGAAGTATACTTAACTCTAATGATGAAAAGGAAATAAACATCAAGTTAACACAAATAATTGGAGAATTCGGCTGCAAATGCAACCAAGATATGACTGGATAGTTAGTTTACTAATGGTATATGAAACAAGAAAATGCATGCATGGTTCAATAAGGCAAGAAGATTACCCGACAGCTTAAGGGTGGCAATTTGAGACGAGTATGTAAGAAATTCTCGGGATATTTCTTAATTATTGATATCCGCCAAGATATTTCAGTATCAAGCCACTCACATGTCGGATCCAAAATATGGGCCAATGTAATTCCTGATGTAGCCTGTGGCAATGGATGACAACAAAATACGAATGTGAAAATACTTCTCAGTTGTTGTGTTTCTCAATGAAATATTACAGCAATTTATAGGCACAAGTTTGCCTCTCCATAAATTAAAACATAATGGCCATTGAATGGCTTGTCTACAGTTACGCTATTCTTCCGTTATTCATTCCTTAATTGCCATTTATTCTAAAAATAAAACTGCTAATTTA
>PYAF01004229.1:713594-726630 GCA_007407185.1 Glycine tomentella
ACCCCCCCCCCCCCCCAAGAGAAATACACTCTAGACGATTGTGTGGTTTTCAAATATTATTTTTGTTTCTCAAGTGTATATATATATATATATATATATATGGGAATAATTGATTTTAACTTTTAGATTATAATTAAAAAATTGAAATTAAAATCCCAAATCCCAACTAAAAGTAACTCATGTGTCTTCTATCTGTTAGTTCTCTTCCCCTTTCACAATTCAGTTATTCAATTTCTCTTTCATTAGCTTATGACCATGACTCAGGAATAATTGAACCCCCCCTCCCCTAAATTCAATTTTTCCTTCATTCACTTATGATCATGACTCGAGAACTGAAAACACTGTCTTACAATTTCACGTATCCTTTATTGAGTTTGAGCATATTTCAATTTAATTCTACATTATTGTTTATTTTAATGCCAAGACTCTCTTGCTAGTGGCACATCAACAAATTAACGAGATTTATTTGAAATCGAGAATGATTAATGTTGAATTAAAATGAAAGGTGAAAATGAATATATTTTAAATTAAAATTTTATTTAATTATAAAATTTCTAAAAAATTTATTAAAAATAAAATCAAATATTTTGAAGATTTAATTTATATCTCGTACATAATAAATTTGTTACTTGTGACCCACACCACTCAACAAACCAAAGAAGATTGTGTGCCATGCATTCCTAATTCCCTACCTTATTCTTCGAACACCTACGTACGCCTTTTACTCTTTCTCTTGAGCAACAGCCATGGCACACAACACAGAGGAGCCACCTTCCACGTCTTCACAACCTCATGAAAGAGACAAAGCCAACCAAAAGATTCCCTTCTACAAGCTCATCACTTTCGCGGATCGTCTTGACGTGGCATTGATGACCACTGGCACTATCTGTGCCATAGCTAATAGGTAATAATTAATGATAATATAATACTGCAAAGAACAATGATAATTACCAAAAGATGTATATACCTTCAATTAATAGTTTTTTTTTAATATTCCAAATGGTTATAATGACAACTTATGAAGCCCAGACTTTGACATGAAACATTGGACATGAACACTTCGACACATTTAATGTCTAAAACATTTTAAACCAATTTTATGTTTTTTCAAGTGTATTTGTTGTGTAAAGATGATCGACTTAAAGTATTCAAGTCAACAAAAAGTAAGTTTTGAATCAGACACCTAATAAGAAGTGTTGACCAAGTGTCGATGTCGAAAACATGTCTGACGACAACACTTTGAGTAAGAGAGGTGTTTGTGCTTAGATGACAAATGAAGAGCATGTAATCTCGATGTCTAGTCACTTTAGTTATGTTAACGTATACTAATTAATGATCTTTTGTTCTCATTTTCTCACCAATTTGGCTTGTACCTTATGATGATAAAAACTTATAATGACAGGTTGGGAAGTTTATACAACTTGCTTCAACTTTTATTGGTGGCTTTGTGATTGGCTTTGTAAGAGGATGGCGTACGCCCTTGTTTTGCTCGCTTGCATACCATGTGTTGTTTTAATTGGTGGAGCTTTGTCCATGATGATGAATAAAATGGCAAGTCATGGGCAAGCTGCTTATGCAGAAGCAGGAAATTAAATGTGGTTGAACAAACAGTGGGAGCTATTAGAACAGTAAGCCACAATCACACAAAAATTAATTAATTTTAGAAAAATAATGAACGGTTTGCATTTTAATTTATTTTTGACATTTAATCAGGTGGCATCTTTCACTGGTGAGAAAAAAAGGAATGGAAAAGTATAGTAACAAGTTAAAGGTTGCTTATAAATCAATGATTCAACAAGTAGATAAAAAAAATTTGAAACTCGATCTGAACTAATCCGAACCACATCTAGCTAGTTGATTTCGTTTGGGTTACGATAAAAAAAATTAATAAAACCAAATCAACCCAAACTAATCAAAATTAATTGGTTTGGAAAAAAAATCATCTATGATTGAATTAAATCAAACCGTGGCCACTCTTAATAGGTGTGCATCTTTTATTTTATTTTTTTCTTTTATTCAAGAAAGAAAATGAAGACTTAAGAAAATGCACTTTAGTAGAAGTGTAAGTAGCTCAAATCAAATTTGATCTAATTTAGAATACAATCCAGAAACATAATTTTGTTAGGTTGAATTAGGTAGGATATGTTGTTTTTTTTTTTTAAAAATAACCCAACCTGATTAATCGACTAAATTAAACCCCTTATGCATCACCACCGTCAAGATCTAGATATGTCTTTTTTACTTCCTGTGCAATCATTCCCCCCCCCCCCCCCTTCCCCCTCCATCTTTGACGAATTTGTCCCTGCAATACACAATCATCAAGTACTAATTCTTCAACAACATTCATTTCATACTTGAAGAAGAGATTGGGTTCCGATGTTTTATGTTATAGCATGCCGTGGAGTTATTACGAATGTCAGGCACAACCCATTCACCATCATCGCTTTATACGCAAACCCCAACCCCTTATTGTTGAGTACTTCCACTAACTTTCATCATATCTTGCAACCTAAACACCCCCTCTCCTTTATGAGAGTGAAGAAAGAAAACTCCAAGGCGATGATGTTTAGGGAGTCTATTGCGTGTATTTCTTAACAAATTTATCAACCCTTTTGTTGGTTTCGAAATGTTAAATCTATAAAGCATTATAGCACTTCCAAAAAAAGTCTTATTAACACTTCCCAAAAGTAGTTTTCACAAGTGTTAAAATTTTAACACTTTTCAAAATGTTGTTTCTAGAAAGGATAATATTTTTTAAAAGAAATTAATTTATATATATATATATATATATATATATATATATATATGTGTGTGTGTGTGTAAGAAGGTGTATTTAACAAACAGGGTAGTGCATTTAGTAATTTCCTAATCTCTAGAAGGTTAGATTTTCAAGAGAAAGAATTTTACTTTTGTTAAAAAAAATTATTATCATTTTGAGATAAAAGAGAAGTTTTATTTATTTTTAAGTAAAATCCAAGGACATTTTCTTATCTACTACCTTTTTTTTCTAAGTACACTCCCCTTACTAATATAAATATTCACTATATAAAAAAGATCCCTATATCATCATTCAACAAATTACATTCCAAAATTGAAGTTTAATTTTTTGTATTCTAAAAAGTCCTTTCTAAAATACATAAATTTAAACATCACTCTGGAATTTAATTTCTGGAACATATGATTATAGGTTCTAGAAAATACTTTCTGGAATACAATTTTAATTTGTATTTTGGAAAGTATTTTTCAAAAGTCAAATTTTTTTTGGAAAGTACTTTTCGAAATTTAATGAAAAAACATGTTGCATTTGTTCAAAATCCAAAAAGATGATCATTTAGTAAAGTGACAGACAAAGAAAGCATTTTAATGTGTTTATACTCCACCACTTGAACCTCTAACCAAATTACATAGCATGTGCAAACCATGTATGGAGATTCAAAACTTATAAGCACTTTTTCTAGTTTGTAACAAGATAATAAATATATTAGATAACTAAACCAAGAACATGAGGTAGAAATGAATGTTTGTTGCCATGGAAGTAAAAATTGGAGTGAAAGAAAGGAATGATTATAATGAAAGAGAGGGAATGTTTTGTTGTCCTGGAAGGAGTGCATTGTTTGGGGGGGGGGGGAGCATGTAATCGTGTGAGGAAAAGAAGAAAGTTTGAGATAAGACTCCACATTATTTCTAATAAATTATGGAATTATGACAATGGGTAGATAATCACTTTCTTGATTTTACTTATCTGATAGTTTTATTATCTTGATACAAACTAGGAAAAGTGTTTACAAGCTTTGAATCTCCATACATGGTTTGCACATGTTAAGTAATTTGGTCAAAGATTCAAGTGGTGGAGTATAGCCACATTAGAATGCTTTCTTTTTCTGTCACTTTACTGAAATAATCATCTTTTTGGATTTTGGAATAAATGCAACATGTTTTTTTCATTAAATTCTCGAAAGTATTTTACAGAATTTTTTTGACTTTTGCATTGGAAAGTACTTTCCAGAATACAAAATTAAAATTATATTCTAGAAAGTATTTTCTAGAACCTATAATTATGTGTTCCAGAAAGTATACTCCAGAATTATGTCTAAATTTTTGTATTCCAGAAAGTATTATCTAGAATACAAAAAATAAAACATAAATTTTGGAATGTACTTCTTGAATGATGATAAAGGAGTATTTTGGGTATAATGAGTATCTATAGTAATAAGGGGAGTGTCCTTAGGAAAAAAAGAGTAAATATAACAAATGTCAATCCAAGAATTCAAATTGAATTCTTCCACCAAAACAAAAATGTTTCTGTCAAAAAAAAAAAACTAGAATAAAAATTTGTGCATGTAGTATCATAAAATCAAAAAAAGTAATAATTCAATAACCCAAAATAAATTGTTTCAGTAGATGCTCTAATCGCCATCCAACTCCACCACTAAAATGTGGTCTTGATATATTTGGATTGAGGGTTAATCTCGACCCTCTGAAATATCAGAAGGATGTAATCTTTCTAAAAAAGACTAAAAAAATTCTTGTATTTTAACTTTTCTCTTATAAAATACTTAGCAATTATTTCGTGTATTAGATGTATAGTGGGTTTGTGCATGAAATAATTTATTACTTTCATTTTTTCTTTTTAAGTTAAAATTTATATTTTTAATTTTAAATGCTTATAATTTAAAATAATTGTTTTAAAATTTTATATATTATGTTAAAAAAATTCTTCAGTAATTTTAATGTGTACTCTCAAATTAATTTCTTTTGAAATTCTTCATTTTTTATTAATATTTGCTCTTTCTTTCGTAACTAATTAATTCTAATTCTTCACTGCTATATATTTCTCGTGTATTAAACTGTAGTAAATTAATAGAGTAACTTAATCTTTTACTCTCCTTAAGAAAATTACACGTTATTTTTACTTGCCTTTGTTCAAATTTTAAATTTATGCAGATTTTATAATTTTAATTACTTTATCTTTAATATATTTTTAATTTTATTTTAATTAACTGTGTATGCATCTTTTATAATGTTGAGCACGTTTTGAATGTCAATCTTAATTATATTTGTATCCCTAGTGTAATTATGTGATTTTGATCCCTTGATTTTAATTATGTGAATTAGATCTTTATGTATCACAATTTTATAGTTTTGGTCTCTTTGTTAATCTTTAGTTAAATATTTAATAAATTTTATTAACATGACACTAATGGTGACATGTAGATGAAGTAACAACTTATGTGTTGACTAACGGTTTGTCACATGCCAATTTAACTTAATTACACTTTTGATCTCTATAATATAATAAATCATAAAAGTACGTATAATCAAGTTCTGTCAACAATTATATATATTGGAAAGCATATCAATTGTCACGTTATTATTCAGTATCCAGTTAGCAAAATATGTTAAATAAGCTTTTGATAAAAATCGAATAATCCTAATAAGTTTTGTAATATGAATTTTCTTACACTTTGAAGATATATAAGATGAGTATGTGACATTTTAAGATTTTCTTTGCTAGTTTCGTGGCCAAAATGAACTCTTTTTCCATCATCTTCCAAGATTATGTTCTAAGATTTTTTGTCATTTATATTTATCCTCACACTTTTCTTTCATTTCAAAATATAAATTATATAATTTTTTTGAAATGAAAGAAAAAGACTTTATATAATGAAATAGAAGACCATGTCACATAATTGTAATATTGACAACTTGATTTGATTTGTGTAATTGAAACTCAAATAACCAAAATCTCACAATTATAATAACTAAGAGATTAAAAGTGCAATTCAACTAAATATATTTTTCATCCTCATAAATATAAAAATGTTTAAAACGTATTATTTTTTATTCAAAGTAAAGTTTAGACATTTAAATCTATGTACATGACTTTTTTACATGCATCAGTTACATGTATAACCAATATAAAAATATCATATTTTACATCATTTATATATATAATTGACGTAAAAAATCATCATCATAAGTTTGAATTTACTCAAACCTATGTTCATGCCAAAAAATGATACATTTCAATTTTACAAAAATAAAAAACGTACTAAAAATTTTACAAAAATAAAATTTAAACATTTCATATTTAAGAGGACATATATATATCATAAAATATACGAAACAGTCAATGGCCATGTTTATATAAATTATAATTTAATAAACAGAAAAGTCAATTAACATTTTTATGTAAATTTAATATCCTCGCCATTGCTATCATTTGTGTATACTAATATTTAATAAACAAAAAAGTCAATAAGTACGTTTTGATGACTAGAAAACATGTTTCGTCCTTAACAAGCAATTAGCGGGTAGGAAAATTAAATGTGCACGTGATCTATTAACTTTTTGCCATCCAATTGATATAAGGTGTGTATCACATGGTCAAGATTCAAGCAATAACGGATCCAAGACTTTTTTTCAGTGGAGGTAAGAAATAATTTGCAATATTTTTACGAAAAAAATATTATATTTTTTACAAAATATATAATCTCATGAAAAAAGAATAATCTAAAATATTTAAACTTTTATAAATTATAATTAATTATCTTTTATATATTTTTGAAAAAGTTCTTTGATTATTTTATTGTCAGTATTATAAAAATTTATTTCTATATATGTAACCAAACAATTATTTATCTTTTTTTATGTGACTGTGCATTCTATTTTATACAAAATTAATTGTAAAGAAATATATTGAATGAAAAAATTCCTCAATTCATATCTTTTTGGGAATTGGAATAAAATCACTCAAATAAAATCCATGTAGTGTAAGTTAGTAAATAAATTGTTGTATTCCATTAAATGTATATTATGGGAATTAGAGTATTAAAAATTAGGTTATTATTTTGGCACATTAATTTTTTATAGGTCAATTTATTCCTTTATTTTTAAAATGTTTAATTTGATTTCTTAATTTATATATATATATATATTAAATTCAATGTAATATCTTTACTTTAATTTTTTTAATTAGATCTGTATTTTTTAAAATTGATTTAATTTGATCTTATTGTTTTGAAAATATTTGGAGATGATAGAAGAAAAATGAAATCAAATTGAATTCATTTAAAATAAATAAAAAATCTAATTGAACTTTTTAAAATTAAATAGACTAAATTGAACCTAAAAAATAAATTAAAGGACCAAAATAATAATTAAATCTAAAAATTAAAAGGATAAAATAATAAAATTAGTATTATTTTATTTTTTCTTTCGATTTTTATATATATTTTAAAATATTATCCTATAAAAATAATACCTATTTTTGTAAGGATGATTTTCTTTATTATACATAAATAAGTAAAAAAATAATTTTTGTGAGAACAACTGCCCTACAATACACCACGTGCATCCGTCCCCGGACTCAAGATAATAAGTTTGTGAAAGTTAAGCTTTGACTTTGATTTTGATTCACAAATTTATTTTTACAAATACGTAATATTATTGTAATAATATATAAATTATTTTAATTGTAATAAATAATATTATAAACTTAATTTTCATTCTTGAAATTAGTTTTTTTCTTCTTATTTTATAAGATGTATTTTATACTATGATTTTTACATCAATTCAAATCAAGATTTTTTCTTCTTTAATCAATTAAATGTAATATTTTCTGGAAATATATATATTATAAATTGAGTAATTGACAGGTAACTACTAACTAACCGGCAGGGCAGGAAGGCAGGAACTGTTAAAATCGAATACGTGTCCCTCGCTTTTATCACAAAATAAATAAATGGATATATAAAGTATGTGGTCGATGTTATCTCTCGTTAGCTGTGACCAAAAGGTTCTATAAAATATATAATCTGTATAATTCAGAAAACTTCCCATCTGACTATCTAAGTTGAAGCTGTTGTTATTTGACTTATCTGCTTCTGTCTTTCGGCTCACTTCTGCTCCTTTATTTCCTTCTTGTAAACGAATAAGCTGAGAATAAGAACCATCAGCATCCTTGATCAATTCATCATGAGTTCCTGCATATAAAGAGAAAATGCTAGATTGAATACTTTTGATTCATGTTATGAAACAGACAGCAGTTTTTCTTAGTATACTAAACATGATAACAAAACAGTTCATTCAATTTTATTACCTTTTTCTACAATTTTGCCCTGATGAACCACTGCTATTATGTCAGAATTTCTAATAGTTGTTAAACGATGTGCAACAACTACAGTAGTCCTTTGTGATATAACTTTTTCTAATGCTTCTTGGACAATACGTTCAGACTCAGCATCCAATGCACTAGTAGCTTCATCAAGAAGAAGGATTCTTGGGTTCTTCAAAATTGCCCTTGCAATTGCAATTCTTTGCTTTTGCCCACCAGAAAGTTGAGTTCCATGCCCTCCAACCATTGTGTCAATTCCCTACAAACAGAATAATACAATTTTATTAACTTCAAATAATCTTAAAGAAAAAAAAGAGAAAGAAACATAAAGCTTGGTTTGGTTCAGTTGTGTAAAAGAATATCATACCTGAGGCAGCTTATCAATGAACTTTTTGGCATTAGCAAGTGTTATTGCTGTTGTTATCTCCTCATCTGTTGCACCTTCTTTCCCGTAAGCTATGTTCTCTTTAATACTAGCTGTAAACAGGATAGGTTCTTGACCAACAAGCCCAATCTGTTCTCTAATCCATCTAACTTGAAAATTCTTCAAATTCACACCATCTATAAGTACTTCTCCAGCTTCAGGATCATAAAATCTTTCTAATAAACTAATTATAGTGGACTTTCCGCTTCCACTTTGACCCACAAAAGCAGCAGTTTTTCCACTTGGAATATAGAATGAGAATCCGGCAAAGATCAGAACATCTGGCCTTGCAGGGTATCTGAAGTGAACATCCTTGAGTTCAATATCTCCCTTTATTTCTTCCAAGACAACACCATTTGTGTCATAAGCATCAATTTTTGGCTTTCGTTTAATTGTCTCAAACATCTTATATGCTGCTGCTTGGCCTGCTGCAAATGCATTTACGCACGGTGTTGCCTGACCAAGTGACCTAGTTTAACAGAATAACAAGGGATGTAAATTGAGTATATAAAATAAGATTGTGACATACAATTAAAGCATGATGAGCATCAAAACCAAATTAAAGCTCTATATACTAAAAGAAAATCATGTCTAACTTACATTCCACCAGTATTGATTGATATGATAATGTTGAAGACACTTCCACCATCATAGCCTTTCTCAATGATCAGTTTGGAACCATACCACATGGCAAGTGCATAGGTGCAAAAAATAATCAACAAAAGTACTCCCATTCCAAACCCTGAGGCCAACCCTTGTTGAACAGTTGTAGCATAAGCAATTCTTAACTTGTTATTATATTTTTCTATTGCTTTTTTCTCACCAGTAAAAGAGGCAACCTGGTTAAACATCAGCAAGAAGTCAAGGAATATGCTTAAATACAAAAAGCAACTCATAAATTATCTATCATTAATTTCTGTGTCTTACTGTTCTAATGGCTCCAACTGTTTGTTCTACAACAATTCCAGCTTCTGCATAAGCAGCTTGCCCGCGAGTTGACATTTTTGCCATCATCATGGACATGATTCCACCAACAACAACAATGCAAGGAATGCATGCAAGCAAAACTAGACAGAGTTCCCATCCTGTTGTAAAGGCTATGACAAAGCCACCAAAAAATGCTGAAACAAGTTGTATAAACTTCCCAACCTGCCAATAACTTCATTAATGTCAGTTCTTTTGCTTTTCATAATATGATATACAATACTTGGTTCTTTCCATACACAAAAGGAGCATACCTTTTCCCCCATGGCATCTTGAATTAAAATGGTGTCACCAGACATTCTCCCAATTACCTCACCAGTTGTTGTTTCGGTGTCAAAGAAGGTAATGTCCTGCTTCAATATAGTTTTCAAGTACAAGCCACGGATCCTTGCTGCTTGTCTTTCTCCTGTCACCATCCAACATGATACCTCTGCAGCATCCAATAAAACAACCCTCATATCAGAATGCTAAAATTATTGTTGGAAAACTACAAAGTTCCAGGAAATAAAGATAACAAAAGTGTGTGTGTGTGTGTGTGTGTGTCAGCATAAAGGGTGGAGTCCAATTAGTTTGAATCGTCTGGACTCAACCCCTTTATGATATGTAGCTGCCTTACTTTGACATTCTCCAACAATTATCTTCAAACATTGAATCACTATATAGTAGTCTATAACAAATAGATAAGCAGAAAATCTTACGTAGAAAAGAGCTAATTCCAGCCCCAAAAGCCAGGTAAACAAATAACAATGCAACCTGAAATTTGAAGTGCCAGTGCCAAGACAAATAAGTTAGTTTGTAAACATGCATGATCTATTTTAATGGAATAGTAAATACCAAATGGACATGGCATGCAATAATGCAAAGGCTACAAAAGGAAACAAAAAGAACCCTTCATTCAAGAAACCTCCAATGCACATGCCAAATTAATTCATGTTAATTATTATACCTTAGAAACTTCCTTGACAATGTGGGAGGGATCAGTGGAGCCAAATGCGTGGATAATCTTCCCAAAAATGAGGGTCATGAGAGGCTGCGCCATCCCATTAGCCATGGCACAGATGACACCAATGATCATCATAGTCACGTCAAGGTGGTCTGCAAAGGTGAAAAGCTTGTAAAATGGAACCTTTTCTTCTTCGACTTTGACCTTGTAATCTTCTTCATCTTGTGCCATGGCTAATGGGGTTAGGAGCACACCTAACCCTCACGTAGAAAACAAATTATGGAGAGGAAGACAAGACTGTGGGTGATAGGACATGTCCTATTTATATATGAATGCATACGCGTATTAGTCTAATTTTGGCGAAGTATATGAACCATGACATGCAATGTTGCTATATTTCTAGAAATAACTTTTGCCACCCTTCTAGAAGTACTAGTAATAATACGTCAAATTATGTCAGAATAATTCAAACACAAAATTTGAAAGAAGAGAAGTTAAGAATAATATGCAAAGATTAGTAAATTAATTAAGAGAGAACTATTCATTTCATAAATTCATTATTACTTGCTCAAAGCCTATGCAAATGTTGTCGGTTCTCATAAGTGATGATCTTTAATATTAAGAAATTAATAAAGATCAAAGATATATGGACGATTAGAATTAAAGGGAGAGTGGACATTGAGCACAACGAAGAAGTTAGGCTCGTCGGATAGCACAAATAATATGCCAAACTTAATTTTATTATTATACTCATACACACATGCATGTATGACAACATATTACATATATATTAATTCATCAATAATAATTCCCCAACACATTTTACTTTCACCTGACACTGTCCAATATACACACATATATACCTATATAACAAGTTAGCAACCCTTCACTATATATATAAAATTATTTATATATATATATATATGTATATATGTGTGTGTGTGTGTGTGTTTTGCAGGTGCTAGATTGAGGCGTTGGTAACTTTTCCATCGTCTGTGATCCTCATATGCTCCAAGTAGGATTTTCCATCCAACTTACGAGTGAAGTAATCTTTGATATACTCCTCTACTCCAATCCTTTTGAACAACGGGGGATTTTCTGGGTTTGTGAGGCTAACTGCAGGTCCAATCTCAGATTGAAACTTGGGGAGAAAGAACATAGCAATGGATATCCTTTCCTTTTCTGAATTCACTGTTGCCCTATGCTCAACACTTTTGTATGCCCCATTACTTATAATCTGCAAATCAAATCAAATCACATGCAGAACCTCAAAAAGACTTTATTATTTTCCACAAAAACAATCGTTTTATTTTTAGAATATTTTTTGTTCAATCTTTCTCTTCTGTTTTTAATCAATTGCACTAATCTTAATTCTTACTTATATCAAAAGTTACGATTATCGAAAAATTAATATGGTACATAAAATATTTTTAAGTGTAAACTTATTAAGAGCTGGAATTTTTTCACAACTTCAATTCGAAATCACCAATTAACTTAAAATAGTTTCTTGCCAACTGATATATGATACGATAAATCAAGTAGTAAGTTTTATCTAATAAATTCCTAATATTCTCTGTTGGTTGTAAAAGCTTTGATCTTTAATTGTCTTTTTTATATATTAATGTATTAATGCCAAAATCATATAATCATATATTGTAGCTAGTGGATGCACAATTTGGTCCCCTTATTAATTAGCAAAAATATAAATAACGAGTTTCATTTTCATATACTATAATCATATATTGTAGCTAATGGATATTATATAACTTTTAAATTAGTTATCAATTACAAATGTCAATAATATTATCATATGCATGACAATTTATTATTAGATTACAGTGTAAAAGATATTTCTACTATCAATGCACCTAAATTAAATCCTTTAAACAATACATGATGTTTTCAAAATTAACATTATTTGTTAGCCGGCAAGCAGTTAGCCTCCCTCTACAAAGAATGGAAGTATGGATAAAACATGTTGTCTTATGTATCTAATTGTTAAATTATATATATATATATATATATATATATATATATATATATATACTATCTTGATTATTTGAGTAAATTAAATTTTCTAAAAATAAACAATTATAAAAATATAATTAAATCATTATTATTTCTATATATTTCAAAAGGATTTATTACACTAATTTTGATATCTACCAATGAAAGTATTAAATAATTGTAAATTAATTAAAAATTTATGTAATGGTTTAGGAAATAAAAACTTTTAATCTAATGATAAGTTTTGTCATAAAATTATCCAATTAAAAGATTATTAAAGGGCTTGTGGTGTGTGAGTTTCACTTAGTATATCAATATAAATCAATCCCATTATTATTATTATTATTAACTTTCCCAATTTCTTGTAGAAGTTACCAACCTGGATTTTATTTTCGATAAAAGTATTCTAACTTTTTCATTGAATAATTTAATTTTAAGGGAATTATAATAACCTAAACTTAATAATTTAATAGTGAAAGATGATTTAAAATAAATTTGTTGAAAAGAGAGAGAATTTAAATTCAGCTTTTATAAAGTGAAAAATAATTTTATTATTAATTAT
>PYAF01004229.1:735293-752667 GCA_007407185.1 Glycine tomentella
TTTACTTGTATGATTTTGTGATTGATTTTTTACATATTTAGACAATTTTAAAGTAAAAAAAATAAAAATGTAAATGTAAAATTGTTGTAATTTTTTTGGGTGGTTTTAAAGTATTTCAAATCATTTTAAAGATATTAAATTTATATAAAAAAATTCTAACTGTGTAAAATTATCACAAATCGAAACACCGTTAACATGAAAAATAAGAGAAACTAAAAATAATTTTTCAAAAATTTAAAGAATAATAAAAGTAGAATTTTTTTTAAAGACTAAAAAAATAATTAGCAAAATTTGAAGGACTATTTAAGTCATAAATTTATTAAGAATGACTCTTTAAGTGAACAAATATGCTTAGTGTTAAAAAAACATAAAACATTTTCTTGCATCAAACAAACAGCCAACAGGACATTATATTTTATCATCTCTTCTCTTAAAACAAATTTGTGAAATGTGAAGGTTCTCCATGCAAGTTTTCCTTATACCTTGGAATCTTAAATTGCTCCTTTAGTTGTTGCTATTGCTATTTGATCTATTATTTTAGGTTGCAGCACTTGTATTATGAGCTGAATCTCGCGCAAGGGATTGTGCTACCAGTTACAATGGTTGATTCTTTCCTTTTAGTAAAAGGGGGATCTGTGGGCTCTTTTGGTAATGGAACTGGGCCTGAATACAAAACTTTCGTTTGGGCCTGGCCTTATGGGAAAGCCCGCTAACTGGATGCATGTACCGTAGCGTAGTACACGTCCTTTTCTCCTTGCGCACCGTCGTTTTTGTGCGTATCAATACGGTTGTCGTTTTAAAGAAACGAACGGAACAGGCAAGTGTCGTTTTTAAACTTTAAAGACGCGTGTTGGTGTGTTAAACCAAACCAAAGAGAGAAGAAAAGAAAAGAATCGAGTGATTTTGGTTTGCGTTGTTGTTGCGAGTGAGTGAAGATGGCGTGCTTGCACGACCACAGTTGCGAAGACCATGACTGTTCCTCTAACTGGTCTCTCTACAAACACATCGACCTCTCCAAGGTTTTTCTCTCTCTCACACACATCATTTTCGCATCAATTGATACCAAAACGAGGTTTAGAGAGCAATTCGCACTTTGGATAGGTTTAATTGCATCGTGGTTGAATTTGAACCTGCTTCTCTGAGTTTGATAGCTTATCAAATGCAGTTTCTGTATTCTATAGAGTTTTTAATAAATAAATAAAAAGGAGAAAAAAATGAGATCATAGTTTGATAATCTTGGTCAGGTAACTGCTTTGAATGAGGCAAATCCAGGAAGTGTTAAGTCAGTTTTCAAAGCTTGGGAAGAGCGTCTGGATTCTTCTGGGGTAATAATAATTCATTCACTTCAATTTTAACATTCATTGTTTCTGCATTATGGTATTTAACCTGTAGTAATGGCTTCAACAGGTTCACTTGGAAAGCAATGAGGGTGATCCTGAGTTACTTGTCTTCATTCCGTAAGTTGCCATGTCTGACTCACAGTCTCACACACCTTTTCTGCTTAACTGATTTTTCTCTAGTCTTAATCTGATATAATATTAAATGTGTTCTTAATATTTTTTTTTCTTTTTTTGGCAAATTTTAGCTGTTAGTTTTGTTAGAAACTCAGCAGGGGGATTCGAACCTGCGACCTCTCCCCCCTCCCTTCTCCCTTCAGCCTTCCCCAATCACTGGCCAACCTTATATCTCATGTACTTAATCTATTCTAATCAGCTGTTTTCCTTTGTTACCGTGTTAGTGTATATATGCTGCTGATTCCTGAAATTTAGATTATAGTGGATGGATTGTCTGTTTATATTTGTTTGCACTTTGCCTTTCATTTTCAGTTTTAAGATACTTCCCTTTTAATGCCCTACAAGACCAATAAATTTTTCAACCCCGTAATTCACAACCAGTATGTTTTTGGTAGTATTTACTGGTTCTGGTTGGTTCTCCTTTTCAAAAGCTTAACTACATTGTTGCCCAGATTCAAGCTTATAACATTCAAATTTAGTATGATCAACTTTCTGCTAAAAACAGTAATTCCAACAAGCCAACAACTTTATCTGTAACGTCTTCCATTTTCTATTTAGAAAACTGGTCCTATAAGTTCTTACCGAACTTGTTATGCTTCTGTGCAAAATAGATTTACTTCAGATGTCAAGATTAAGAGCATATCCATAGTTGGTGGAGCTGATGGAACAAGTCCTTCCAAGATGAGAGTGTAAGTTTACGCTTTTGAAGCAGCTATACTGTATTTAGAGTGATTTTTTTTTTTTATTGAGTAACTTTTTAGCAATAATTCTAGTTTATGATAAGAGAAATTACCAGCCTCTGCAACACTCGTTTTTGGTTTGTTATTGGCTTTGATAACAACTGAGTTTAAAAGTAATGTTGCTTTTAGTTTACCATTTTATTATTTGGAGCATGATTTTCTCACAATTGTGATACTACCTTTCTTGTTGAGTCCAGCCTGTTAATGTGGTAAGGACTTATTTTAAATACCATCTTCTCTGTTATCCTTTCCCCATCTTCTATGCTGTTTGATTCTTGTGTTTTTTGCCTGCTTAATCCTATCCTCCGTTGATACTTGATACTTGTATGACTGAATTGTTTATATTCTCAGTAGAAAACTTTGTAAGATGAAATATGAAACTAACAGTAGCTCTTTGTTGACCTCTTTCCGAGTACTTACTTTCACATATAGATAATGCAGTTTAGTATATGGATCCACAATTTAATCTATTTTCCAAGTATCCCTTTTACAGTCAATAGACACTTGATACCACCTCTATATAACATTTTGTACTTTCGAAAATAACATTTATATAACTTGGACTAAATTGGATATTCAATTGCAGTAATTATTATCTTGCACAAAATGGCTGAACACTTCATATTGAATTAGGTTCATCAATCGAGAAGGAATTGACTTTTCAGATGCACAAAGCATGCAAGCTATTCAGGTATAGTTTCAAGGTTTTCAAGGAATTAATTGACAAATACACACCACAACTTGTATGAAACATTTTTTTTCTCTTGAAGGAATGGGATTTGGTTGAGAATATGCAAGGAGTATTGGAATATCAGACAAGGTAATCATTACCTACTTCTCAATTCTCATTACAGTTATTCCATCACTTTGGCCTTTTCTGCAAATACTTGTGCCACAAAATATTGCAAAATATTCAATAAGTCAATAATACATGTATGCAATGCATTTCCTCTGTGGTATAGTATATTCCCATACTATAACTAATTAGGGGCGGTAATGCTCTATGTCTTTGGAGTTTTCCAGTGTCTCTAACATCATGTTCTTTCAATGTATCTATCTTTTTTATTAGATATTCTAAATTTCAAAGCGTGGCAAATATCACCTTGCACTTTCCTGAGAATTTTGGAGGTGACACAACTAAAATACACTATATTGGCTTTAAAGGCGAAGCCACTCAGGTACTTTAACTGCTAAATTCATGGTTGCTGGTTGTTATAGTCTAGTGAGATTATTAAATTTCTTGTTCATTGTGTAGTTGAAAAGGGATGTTGTTGCCACTATTGTTTATGAGCTTATGCCAAATCCTTCTGACCACAAGTAAGTATTGAACACTTGGCATTATTATATTGTTAGTTGATTTTTTTATATCCTTCAATGCCATTCATTTATGTTGTGCGCATCGAGGAGGCTAGCAAGTTTGAAGTCTAATATCATTTCAAGAAAATTGGGTGGGGACGCAACAATGGTGTTGGATTCTCCAAATTAGGCATTTTTTTCCTGTATTTGCTTGATTGCAACATATCTTGTCCTATTAGCAAATCATTGCCCTCTATAAATTTTCTTCTGCAAGTTCATTGATCTTAGTTTGTATATAGCTTCTGCAGTTAGTCGGTTTTAATCCTCTGAACTAATCCAACAGCTAGAACCTTAATAGATGGTTCACAGTTCATTTGGTCAATTTAGAAAGGCATCAATTCAAGATTTAAATGCGTTTCTGGGTTGTAATGCCCATTGTTAAATGTTTCTCAGATGATTTGTTCTGATGTCCATGTCAAGCATATTTGCCTCATGTATGTGTGTGCGTGCAAGTGAATGCCTGTGCATCAATAAGATTGCATGTTTTTTTACATTGCAATGGTTGAAAGACTAGTATTCATGAGCTTTACTTTGGTATATATCTTTCATAATTTCTAACACTTAATTCCTTTGTAGGACACATGCTGAAAGTGGAGGGGGTCTCTCTCACATAGAATGAAATAGTTACATTTACTGATGTTACTTTGTTACTTAAAGTACAGCTGGACGTGGATAACTACAATATTGTGCAATGAAATATTTAGTCCTGAAGTCTATGTAAAAATTATTGCATGTGAAATTTTGTGGCTATATACTGTTTATCTGGATGATGATGAATATGACAATCTTAATATACTTTATAGAACAAATGAAAACTAATTATTATGACACTATCAATCGCAAAAAAAATAATTTATTGCTTTTTAAAAAAAAATTATGAATTTATTGTAGTTTTAAACTTATTTACGCATCTATAACAACGAGTCGCGCCCTAGACAGGCACAACCTGTCGCGCCCCCCATAGGCACAACACGGGTCCAGTCGTATTCCATCCGTCGCTATTTCGGTCGCTAACGCTTTTAGTGACTGAAATAGAAATCGAAATTAACAATTAAATTTTAGCGACCAATGTTTTTTTTCTAAAAAAAAAAAAGATTCGTACCACATGGTAATTTTTTTTGTTGACTACCCTGTCCCCATTTCCCCATTTGGTAAATAAAGAAAAAAATATCCCTATTGGAGGAAAACAATCGTACTATTGTTATTTTTAAGTATCGGAATTCAAATGGTCTAACTATTTTTGTATATACAAACTTCAAACGGTTATAATTTTTAATAGGAATATCTGATAGAAGCGTACTTTATGTCAAAATGCTTGAAATTAAGAGAAGTAATTTAAAAAAAATACAAAATAGTATTAAATTAACTAATTAAATAATTAAAAAAGTAGATTGTTTGAAAATTTTTGGCTCATTGAATCCTAAATTGTAATTTTGAGGCACTTAGATGCGTCTTTTTGGAAAAAATAATTGACCAAATCCCCTTTGGAAAGCCTTTGTACGTCTCAATCAGACATTCTTATAAAAAATTATAACTGTTCAAAGTTTATACACATTGCACCTCAAAATGACACGTGTCTCAAAATAACACGTGTCACAACCAGGTTAGTCGCTCTTGACTGGTGCGCGACCGATTACGCCTGGCTGGGGCGTGACTTGTTGTCATTCATGCGTAAATAAGTTTCAGACAATAGGAAATCTGTATTTTTTTTTAAAAAAAAGTTATATTTTAATTTTTTTTTTCCACTATCAATTGCTTCTCTCTAGTCTCTGCCATTTGAAGAACATGTCCTTTTGGAAAAAGTAATGAGAAGGTCGGCTACGTTTTTTTATTGATATGAAATTGATGCAGAGTGCCAAAGGTTGATATGCAATGACTTTTGTAAAAGAAGCGAATCTAATTCGGGTCTACGTCTTCTAGCTGAGGAAAGTTGTGAGGTTAACTCATTTAAATGGAAGAAGAATTATGCAATATCTTGGATGCAAGAAAAGAGAGGAATCGTTTGTGAGGATAGGATTTAACTCTCTTTACTAGTTGGAAGAAAATGAAAAACTTGGTAGAAAAATCTGTGACCTTTTGCGTTGTCAAGTAGTTAGACAATAAAAGCTAAACGAGTGATAAATTTGAACTAATAACTCATTTTACTCTATCCAGTCCAACAATATTTTTTAGAGTACTATCTTTTATGTTAATTGTATATATGTATATATATTTTCTGTTTGAGACCGCCAGTATTAAAAAAAAAAGAAAATCTTATTTGAACGACAAAATTTTTCTTTGGAATATTCAATACAACTATAATTAGTTAAAACTCAAAACTATTAGATAAACTCCACACCATTATTCTACGTACTAAATGGTTATGTTAAATGTACATAAGATACAACATCTAAGTTTATATTAATTTACTCAGTTTACATTATATTTATAAGCTTAATCTACACAACAACTTATCCACAATTGCGCTACAAACAAAACAAACTTAACATCAGTGCAGTCTTTTCTTTAGAAGAACAGAGACCGTGACGTGGAAGGATTATCTCGATAATAGTTGTTATCAAAATTCCTATTATTGTATTAATAAATAATAAATGAAACCCATTGGTTCAAGACAAAATCCATTGATTGGTTCCATTGGCTTGACAAACATGCGCACGGTAATGGAAATTACTTTCGGGGCTAAGTAGGATGAAGTTATTCAATGTTAAAAAATATTTAAGATTAACTTATTTTGTAAACAAATATAAAATAATTTTATTATTAATTGTTCTTAATAAATGAAACCAATTGGTCCAAGACAAATCCCTTCATCGGTTCCATTGGCTAGATTGGCAAGAACAAGGTAATCAAAGTTGCTTTCGGGGCTATAGTAGGATGAGGTTATTTTAGATTAAACTATATTTGAGATTATTTTATTTTGTAAACAAAATATAAAATATTTTCCGTATTAATATATTAGATGAGAGTGTAAGAAAGTTATTCTTCACTATTTTATTTTATGTGAATCGTTATGTTTAATAAAGGTCAAATTATTGTTAATTATTTGCGCACTATGGTATGACTAAAATTATCTTTTCTTATTTTTCATATTTTTACTTAATAGACATGCACATACACACACTTGGTAAGAAAACCGAAATAGTGTCTCCAGGAATGATTTAAAATTTATTAATTAAAATACCATACTTAACTAAAGCACGAATACTTATTTATGAATATAATGATTTAAACAAACTGTTATTTATATAATGATTGTTTTGATAGAGAAAAGTTTATGAAAAACAAAGGTTCACCTATTTAACAGCTAAGATGATGAATCACCACGTCAATTAAGATTTATTATGACATTATATATCGTATTCAAATTAATGAAAATATATTCCAGCAAATTCAAATTGTACCTTTGCCATGAATGAAAGGTTAACCGATAAATCAATTCTATCAAATTTTTATAGTAATTTATTATCTAATAAAATAACTAGGATGTATGGCTTACTCAATAAGTCTTTAATTTAATTTGCCTACTCTAAGTCTAATACTTATAGACAATAACATAACATATATAACCGTTTCTTTTTATTAGTGAGAATGAAACACAAATACAATTTTTTTTACACTAAATCATATAACATAATATTATTTTCTTTAAAAGAATATAACATAATATTGTTGTAATCCTTTTTACCCGTCTTTAATTCTTGTGGATAAAAAATCAATCTTATTTTAAGTTTCACTAATATTATGTTAATCTTTTAGTTAAGCTAATAATTAACAATTTATCTCAACAATATTATTATTATTATAAAGAAGTAACCATTGCCTTTTCTATTTGATATTTCTTTTTAAGTTTGATGTACTAAAATATTTTGAAGAAAAAAAAAGTGAGGGACTAAAGTCGAATTTACTCCAATTTGAGGGAGGGACTAAAATATATACTTCATTCATTCCATATTATATGATTTTATTTTGACACAAGAATTAAGAAATATAATTAATTTATTAATTTTTTTTAGAAACATTAGATAACTTCCTAATAAACATTTTATCTTTATAATTAATTATTCATTTACTCTTAATATAGACTACTCTCACCAAGTATTGATTCAACATAAACACCAATTTTTAGTTTTCAATCGATGATTTGGGAGTCCAAAAGAATTGATAGCTCCTGTTATTGAAACCAATATTCAACCATCACAATTGAGTAGCTCGAATTAAAATCTTATACTTAATCCTCTCAACCTTAATATCAGAACAATATAATCTTTGATATCATTTTTTCAAGAGTTATTTGAAAAATTCATACCAAACTCACAATAAAAAGACATAATAAAAAAATTAAATAAATAAAAAGTATAATAAAATTTGTAACAAAAATAAATAGAAAGAGATATAAAATAAAACAAAATATCTGATAAATGTAGTGCATCGTAATTGGAGAAAAATAGTTTTTTTACATAGAAAAAAAAAATCATCAACACACAAAATAAGTATTTTATTTTTAACAAATTTTATTTCATACTCAAGGATCAATAAAATTCAAATAATGAAAGAAGACAATTCAACTGTATATTTAATAATAATTAATATAGTTATTCAAAATTTCAAATACTTATCATAATAATAATTAATTTATAGTTAAAAGGTTTTAAAAATTATTTAAAAATTTTCAGTTGAAATGTATAAGGATTTCTCCCAAGATTTCTCTTCTTTTATTAATATAAAGATAAAGATATTTTTCATTACCTATTTAATTTTATAAATATTTTTTAAAATATTTTTTTTGAGATTATTAATTATTTTTCATTACCTTTTTTTTATGGATTAACTTACTTATTTGAACACGTTACATGTAAAAAAAAACTTTACCTACTTGAACGGTGCAGAATAGAGTTGGTAGATACTCTGGCAAATTAACAAATTGTAGGCAAAAAGAGAAGGATTAGAGGAAGGATTAATTAATCTTGTGTCGTTTTCGTTGGGTTTATTTCTTTATTATTTTGTTTCTGCCTTTTAAGCTCACTAAACTCAACTTTGAAAACTCAGCAAAAAAAAAAAAAAAATCGACTTTGAAATTCTTAAAACCCTAACTGGTCTGAACTATTGGAGCCACCGTGCAATAGTTCCTCCTCTCACTCTCTCCCTCAACACACCATTGATTTTTGGTTTCAGCTTTATTTGGTACTGTGCCAATTTCTGTTAAAAACCATGTTTTTATGTATTCTCTCTATTCTTATTTGGTACTAATCTCAATCTGTCACCTTTGTTTTTTTTTTTTTTTTTCATTTTACTGTGCTATGCAGGAGAGGGTTGTAACGCTGACGTGAAATTTTTCTGAAGACAAAGATGCAGGCTTGTACAACGATGAGCTCTTTGCAGCAACAATCTATTTGGACCAAAGGGTTGAATTTCCCTGCAAAAGGGTATGGCAGCAATAACGGGTTTGTACCTCAGGTGAGGTTCTGCAATATTAAGTCATCCAAAGCTTCTCATGTTGAAGCAAGTTTAGTCACTGGGAAGCCGTCATCTGTGCCTTTCTCTGTGCCTGAAATTGGAGGTAACTGTAATCATCTACCATCTGTTTGAAAAATTGTCTTGTGTAGATGAATAGTATTTTTGTTTTGTTCCCCTTTTGAAAGATTAAGGGTGATACCGTGCCAGATAGATTCCTTTTCTTTTTATCTGCGAGTTTCTCTGTTCTTTGTTTCTCCTTCTGTGTTTATTGTAGATATTTGGCAGTGTTTTAAAAATGGCACTCAGTTTGGTGTGAACGTCAAGTAATATATATGTATGAAAATGTTAACATCTGTGTATGACGTATTTGACTTTTGGTTGAGTAAATCTTTTTGGCAATAACAAAGTAGCCTTGGAGTTATTGATTTCTCTGATTTGATGTTTAGTATTTGACTTGGTTTCAGTAAACTGTTATTTGAATTTATGACTAAGAATGGTTTCTTTTGTCTATGGAATCACATGCAATTGCAAATACTAGGTGATGGAAGTAGTTTCCTGGACTATGGCTTGAGTGAAGCTGATCCTGAGGTTCGTGCAATTATTGACAAGGAAAAGGACCGACAATTTAAAAGTCTTGAGCTTATTGCTTCTGAGAATTTTACATCTAGAGCAGTGATGGAAGCAGTTGGTTCGTGCCTCACAAACAAGTACTCAGAAGGATTGCCGGGTAAAAGGTAAATGTCTCTTTGATTTAAGAAAATGTTTTTCGTTTTCATATTTTCAAGATTTAGAAAACATGTTTGTTTTGGTATCCAGTTTTTTTGTTCTTGGAAAATGAGAATTTAAAAATGTGTTGACTTGTTCATTTTCAAATAATTAAAATTTCACAAAACCTCATTTGTACATGTAAGGTACTATGGTGGCAATGAGTACATTGATGAGCTTGAAATCCTATGTCAACAAAGGGCACTGGCTGCATTTCATGTAGATGGAAACAAGTGGGGTGTTAATGTTCAAACTTTATCTGGTTCCCCTGCTAATTTTGCAGTATACACTGCAGTTCTTAAACCACATGATCGAATAATGGTAAACTATTTTCCCCGCACTTGATTTTGACTATTCCAATTTGCAGCCCATTATTGTAATTGTTCTAATGTATAATGGTATGTTGCCAGGGTTTGGACTTGCCTCACGGAGGACATTTGTCTCATGGATTCATGACACCCAAAAAACGTGTATCAGCCACATCAATTTATTTTGAATCTATGCCTTATCGACTTGATGAATCAACAGGTATTTTTTTGTTTTCTCATTAAAATTATTACAAATATATTGGCTCCTTTGTGAGATAACTTATTTTTTAACTCACGTTGGAATCACAATAGGTCTTATTGATTATGATATGCTGGAGAAAACTGCTACTCTGTTTCGTCCAAAACTCATTGTTGCTGGTGCTAGTGCTTATCCTCGGGACATTGACTACCCTCGCATGAGAAAAGTATATTTTGTAATTGTGCATTTTCTGGAATTATAAATTGCTCATGATCTAATATGTCTCTACATTATATGGTTTTCTTCTTGGCAAAAATCTAATGACTTCTTATATGCATGGGAAGATTGCAGATGAAGTAGGTGCTTTTCTTATGATGGATATGGCTCATATAAGTGGGCTTGTTGCTGCATCTGTACTTGCTAATCCCTTTGAGTATTGTGATATTGTGACCACCACAACCCACAAGGTTTGCCTTGAGATATTTTTATGTCACACTTTGTACTTTTGCTTTCAAAATGAAAGAGAGAAGAATTCACATTTATTTTTCTACAAACTTAAGGCTATGTTAACTTGAAACTCTGAAGTAAATACTTTTCTTTGCTATACTTGACACCTGTGACTTAGTCTGTTAGATATTTTCTTCCAGTCTTTAAGAGGTCCAAGAGGTGGTATGATATTCTTCAAGAAAGATACTGTGCATGGGGTTGATCTGGAGCCTGCCATTAACAATGCTGTTTTTCCCGGTCTACAGGTAAATTAGGAATGTCCCTCTATTATTTCTCTTGTAACTATTATTCTAGTTGAGGTGTGTGGATCCTATGCACCTATGGATTTAAGATGCATATGTCTTCTATACCTTCCTACTTTTGTGATTTTCATAGTGTTATAATTATCCAGGGGGGTCCTCATAACCACACAATTGGAGGCCTAGCAGTTTGCTTGAAGTATGCCCAGTCTCCAGAATTTAAAAATTACCAAAATCAGGTATTCTAGTAGCCCTTTTTCATCATTGGATGGAGGTAGGGATAGTAAATAGTATATGAATGCAATCAATGCACAGTTTTTGTGTTGAGATTCTCTTAGAAATTAATTACAGTTTAACAGGCATTGTGCATGCTTCTTAATTTGTGCACAGCTTGCATGCTTGGTGTACATTTTCAGGAGACTCTCTTTAATGAGAAGTTTTGAAGCTAGTTTACTTTATCACTGAACTTGAAATGGGAAAACATCCATTTTGAAAAACCAAATTTGGAAAAAAACAGATTTAAAAACCAGTTCGAAAATGGTTCGGTTTGGTTTAACTTTTTTAAAAACTGAACCATGCATGGAGCTAGTTAGAGTTTGGCATAAGCCACTTACTGACACTCATTATACTACCATCCTGCAGGTGGTTGCTAACTGTAGAGCTCTTGCTAAGCGATTAATTGAGCATGGATATAAACTGGTTTCTGGTGGTAGTGACAATCACCTGGTTCTTGTCGATTTAAGGCCATCTGTAAGCTTATTGTTCCTTTTTTTTGTGTTTAACAAAAAAAAAAAAAAAAAAAAAAAAAACTTAGTTTCCCTCTTTTCTTCCCTTAATTCATCCATTATAGATGACATGCTTTTCAATGTAAAAAGACATGATTTTCCATGTTGATGTATGATCCTTGTTAGTACCTTGGCTATGTTTCATATTAATTAACAACACATCCTTTAGGGTCTTGATGGTGCTCGGGTGGAGAAAATTCTTGACATGGCTTCTATAACCCTCAACAAAAATTCAGTGCCTGGTGAGATCTTATTGCTTTGTTTCTTGTGTGCATCAGTTTAACATTTATGCTTTATTCACGTGATATTTCTGTCACGTTATTACTGACATGTGCTAATTATTATAAAAGGTGATAAGAGTGCCCTAGTTCCAGGAGGTATTCGCATTGGGGCACCAGCAATGACAACAAGAGGACTTGGTGAGAAAGAATTTGCACTCATTGCTGACTTCATTCATGAGGGTGTGCAAATAAGTCTTGAAGCCAAAAGTTTGGTCTCAGGAACGAAGCTCCAAGATTTTTTGAAGTTTGTAACATCTTCTGAATTTCCTTTGGGAGAGAAGGTATCAGAGTTGCGTAGGAAAGTTGAAGCTCTTACTACTCAGTATCCAATACCCGGAGTTTAAGTGTACCTGCTTAATGAATGCTTAAAACTAAGACGCTGTTCAAAAATTTTGTACAATAATCATGCTTCGATGTGTGTTGCCAATAATATGTTGTAACATTTTATGGCAAATGCAGCAGCATCTTTATGATTATCCCATTTATAATTGGAAACAAATCAATCCTTGATCCTTCAAATATTCCTTAGTAATTAATATTGTGGATGAATGGAAGGCAAATTGGTAAAGAGTAGGCCGACTTCTTGGGGTTCGAAAAGCTTTGTACTTGAATTGAAAGACCACTTCAAGACTTGGGTCCTTTAAACTTTAAAGACTTGTTGTCAAATTAATTTTTTAAAATGTACAAGTTTATAGGATTTTTCTTTATGAAGAATGAAAGTATTTACATAAAAAGACGAATTCAGCAAGTTTTGAAAAATTAATTTATTCATAAAAATTATCAAAGGACTAACATGATATGTTTATTGAATGAATTTGAAAGATAGTATTTGAAACTTTCATTATAATCTCCCTTCAGAAAGGGGAAAAAAGAATTCCAACCAAATATAAGATGAACTAGAAAGGTAAGAAATGAATTTTTAGCTTCTACATTAGAGATTGGTCATTGATGATGGCTTTCTTTTGAAGATTACGCCATAAAAAGAAATATAATCTGTTCTTTTGGGAAGAGTTTTACTATAACATGAAAAAGAAAAAGGATTTTGACTCATTTGGAGTGAAGAGTTTTACAAAGTTGCAAAATATGGTGTATCTATGGTTGATTTAAAGAACATATTAATTTAACTAAATCATTCAAAACATGAATTTCACTTCGTATTCATTAATTTTGTATTTTTTTATTAGAAAAATTGGTATGAATCAAATATTTTTCGATCAAAGTCATTGACTAATTTTCTTAACTATTGAGATTTATTTAAGATATTGACCTCTTCAAACAAATGTTTTCCAAATGCACTAATTAGAGATTGAATCCATCATCACATATTTAAGGAACTAAATTATCTATCAAGTATATTACATCGTATAAGTAGTTTTTGATAAATTTTAAAGTAGGTTAGAGAGTGTGTTAGTGATTCCCTTAATTAATAACCGACATAGATTACAAGGATGGGCCCTGAAACCCAAGCCTTGTGAGTGACTCAGCCCAGCCCACGAGTGTCTCTTCCTCTCGATTGTTTGTTTCTGTTTAAAAAGCCGAATCAGTGAATGCTAACCAACGCGTCTATTCTATTTGCATCTCATAAAAGAGAGCTGAGAAAGGAATAAAAAAGCGTGTGTGTGTCAGAGATACTTAACAATGGTTGTAGAAGATACCCAAAAATCAGCCATCACGGAGGACCAATACCCTAGCAGGGTCGCCAACGACAACAACGACTACGACGATGATCTCGAAGAGGGGGAGATCCCCGTCGATGGCGAAGAGGGCGGCGCCTCCGACACAACGAAGCCTCCGGCCGCCCTCGCCCCCAACCCCCACTCTCTGGAGAATTCCTGGACATTCTGGTTCAACAACCCTTCCGCCAAGTCCAAACAAGCCGCATGGGGCAGCTCCATCCGACCCATCTACACTTTCTCCATCGTCGAAGAGTTTTGGAGGTCAAGCTTTGATCTTTTCCCTTCCTTTCCCCCCAATTTTTCCTCTTCTGTGTCTTAACCTAATTGCTTCTTGATTCTTGGAAACGCTAACCCTTGTTTTTATATAAAAAAAATGTTCAGCATTTACAATAACATTCCCCACCCGAGCAAGTTGGGTTTGGGGGCGGACTTTCACTGCTTCAAGCACAAGATTGAGCCAAAGTGGGAGGACCCTATCTGCGCCAATGGGGGCAAGTGGACTATGACCTTCGCAAAGGGAAAATCTGATACCAGTTGGTTGTATACGGTATTGTTTTACATTAACACCTGCTTTTGATGCAAAAGAATCCATTTATTTGTGGAGTTTTATTTATAAATTTAATTAGAATGCACTAATGTTGTTACATATTGTTAATTTTTAATAATCACTTTAAAAGTCATATCTGAATTTGTTGATAGTGTAAAAAAAAATTATAGTGATAGGGCATGAAAGTTGGACTCTATTAAATTGGAAGATGTAGTAAAATGATAAAATCCTATAGGATGTTTGTGTGAGTGCATATAAATACTCATTGTGTAGTTTAACTTATAAATTTAATTAGAATGCAAGGTTTTAAAAATTGGTCCGTGACTGTGACTGTGGCTCCAACATCAAGGTTTTTGAGTGTCTGCAACCGCATTTGTGGTCACATCAGCAGCTATTGTTTGTATACCTAGAATTTGCTGTGCTAGTTTGTTAGTTTAAGTATACAGAGAATGGTTTCTGGTTGGTTGATAGTATAATTTTTTTATAACGATAGGACATGAAAGTTAAACTCCATTAGTGAATTTGATGGTGTAGGAAAATTATCATATCCTATAGGATGTTTGTGGGGAAAAAAAAAATTACACAAGTGCATATACTTAAATTCATTCTTCGTGATCAAGCTAATAATACTGTTTTTTTTTTTTCTCTCTTTTTTTGTTGCTTGAAGTTGTTGGCGATGATTGGAGAACAGTTTGATCATGGAGATGAAATATGTGGAGCTGTTGTGAATGTCAGAAGTAGGCAGGATAAAATTGCTATTTGGACCAAGAACGCTTCAAATGAAGCTGCTCAGGTGACATTCTTATTTATTTATTCAGTTAGTTTTTGCTTTGTTTCTGTCTTTTCCCTTTATTTACTATTGTGCTACGGGTGAGAGGGAGGGAGATTTAAACCCTTTTAACCTAGGCATACCCCAAACCTGCCAAATTGTCTTTCAGTGGTTACACTGAATAATGGCATGAAGACAACTCCATGATATGTTATATTTTGTACTCAACTCCATGATAAATCTTGCTGTACTTGTACTCTAAAGATGTGTTTGAGTGATCAACTTAGTACTGGTGTAACAAGCTCTTATCAGATGAGAGCTTCTTAATAAGTTTGACTGTGAAATTACTGAAAAGAACTTATTTTCATAAGTTTCTCCATGAAGCTTATTTGTATAAATGTCCAATAAATCTTCTCTAAAATTCTATTGGCAACTTGAGGAATATCTAAACTATTCTTCTTGCAGGTGAGCATTGGAAAGCAGTGGAAGGAGTTTCTTGATTACAATGACACAATTGGCTTTATATTTCATGTGAGCAGAACTACTATCTGTGTGCTTATGCATTTGTATGATGCTTTATGTTGAGTCGGGCTAACTTTGTATGGTTTGTTTTTGTGTGTTTGCTATATCTCCAGGAGGATGCAAAGAAGCTGGAAAGAGGTGCTAAAAATAAATCGTATGAAGTGTAAAGCGTTTTTAACTGGTAGCAAATGAAGGAAGGCAGTACATTCCTTGCATGAAGTCGCATTTTGATGCCTGGTCTTTCCTCTCCTACATGTAGCTTAGCTGAATTCGTAGCCCTTTTGGCCCCATCATTGTAGTACTTGCATATTTGTTGTGGACGGAGAATATTTCATACTGAGATGTTTCATCAATAATATAGTGATTTTAGCTAAATGCTTCTACCATTGGATTGCAAATGACTGGAAATTACCGGGTTGTGATGAAGGCAAGCTTGCTGAGTCCAATCTTAAAATGAACAAGCTGCCAATCCGAAAATGAACAAGCGATTAAGGAAATTAGAGGCGGTCAGTGATCAAGTGCTATGTTTTTTTGGTGTACTTCAATCTTCTACACCGCTCCCCCTCACTCTCGCTAATCAAATGGCAGATCATAATTTGTAATCTAATACTGCCATCAGTTTTCTATTTTTACTGGTATATATTGATGATTCATCTTATAAATATAGTTATTTTTTACGGCAGATTTGCAACATCTGATGTTAATCTTAACTTGGAATAAGTCATGCATGTAAGCACACACTCATTGGATTATAATTAAAAGAAATTAATGGTGAAGATTAAAACCCCAATTTTTATCAAATCATGTATCATTTATGTTTCCTCATCTCCCTATGTTTCCTGCTCCTTTCACGATTCCATGTTCACGTTGCTGCCTGTTATTCCTGTTTCTTCCAGCACTTTTTTCTGGTATATATTATCCTAAATTTGGTCTGTAGAACACTAGAAACTCGATCAAATTTCCTAAAATGAAGATGATAATTTTGACGTTTTACAAAAGAACAATTTTTTTTTATCACGTGAACAAAAGATGTGAATAGGAATGATTTACTGAATTCTTCGTCAATGTGCTGGATTGCTATGCTGTGGCTAATGTTAATGTTATGAACCCTGGACACCCCTTAGTATGGGATTGCCATGCTCTCGTAAGGCTGTGACTGGATTGGATATAAGAGAATCCTTGATCAAAAGTTTGTTTGTTATAGGCAAATGAATTCGAAAAGATGTTTACTTAATGAAAATTGTTTGTCTTTTGAATTGTGCCAATCATAATAATATCTTGCAAACATGACTATTAAGATTGGCCTGTAAACAAACGTTTCTCCTTCTCCTATAACTTTATTAGCTATTAATATTTGTCAAATGTTCAAAATGTTTTGTAACCAATGAAGTTTAGTTTAATTGGTTGAATAAGATGTATTACAAACCTCTTAATATCATGTTGAATTTCTCCGAATAAAAAAAATGTGTAGAAAATAGTGCACTATTAACCATGATTTGTCATTTAATGGAATCTTAGAGCATCTTTAGTGATAGATCTTAAATTGAGATCTTAGACTACTTTTTGGTAGATTCCATAATGCCAAATAGGATTAAAGATCTCTTAAGATCTCTTCCATTTTTTCTTTAATGGTAAATCTCAATTTTGAGATCTTAAGGAGAGAGAAAAATGAAGAAACTTTATTTTTTTTGAACAATGTGCAGATCTTAAGA
>PYAF01004229.1:752767-768918 GCA_007407185.1 Glycine tomentella
AGAGATCTCTTCAACTCATTTATTGGGAGATCTAATGAAAATCAAATCTTAAGTTCAAGATCTTTGCTTAAGATCTTGCATTAAAGATGCTCTTATGTGTGAAGCATATATATATATATATATATATATACAGGCGAATCCATGTAGGAGTTTGTATGTTTCCACCACATAAGACGTCTATAATATACAATAAATAAATAAATACAAGTTATAGAACACGGGCACCACTACGGTTGATTCTATTCTGAACTCTAGCTACAAGCCTACAATAGTTCACTGCTCGAACCACTCGCTTGTACCTAGTCAAGTAACCCTAACACGTGGCATATTTGGCAACTAAATTTAAAAAAAAAAAAAACGTTTTTCGGGAAATCTTTATATTAACCTATTTACATCAAACGGACAAACAAACATCACGCCTGTAAGAGCTTACTTTCTATGTTTGCTGGAAGCAATACTTTAATTGTAAAACAAAATTGCAAGTGTGTGTAGTTACCTAATTCCCAGACAAGAGGGTAATTAAGGCAAATATAGTCGAAATACTAGATTCCAAACAATATGTGCATTTACAATAATTGTCTGTTTCCCTGTCTAAAAGGATATAAACACTTAGAGCTGGCAGAACTGCAAGAAGGCATATTCAGTTAAAAATTTCCCCTTCTTCAAAGCCTCCGTTCAAAACCTCCTCATCTTCATCAACGGTAAAGTCTTCCTTGATAAATAAACCAAGCCGCTCCAATGGGTTCTCAAACTGATGTTTATCCAAGGTCTCAAATGCAACTTTGTAGCCATTTCTACCGCCCACGGCCTTGTAAGATAGCGTGCATCCACTCAAACTTTCAAGTTCTTTAATAATCTCCACATTATGTTCTATATCAACGGTTCTTTTCATCTACAAAATACATCAAATTAAAAACTCATTTAATAACTAAAAAAAGTTACAGAAAACACATGACTCAGAAATCAAACCTTTTCTATTGCAGCTCGTGAAACTTCTCTTTCCTTTTCTCTCCGCTGCCTTGACTCTTCCTCAGCCCTCATTCTTGCAGCAGCTTCAGCAGTTTTAATTTGGGCTTCGATCCTAGCTCTTTCTGTAAAGCAGGCAGCATATCATGAACAAGGGTTGCCAATCAATAAATTCAATTACAGTTCTCATTGACCCAACAAGAAAGGTCACTTCAAACGAAGAATAGACAAGTTGATGATGATATAGAGAACATTGGAAAAATAGAACAGAGACCAATGAAATCCAAATTAAAAACAAGCATATAAATAGGTCATTGCTAGCATGGACCACCTTTTTAAATGGTCTATGATGGACCATGTTTAATTACCATTAGATTTATCTCATCCTTAGAACTATATCATACACCCTGCACAGGATTTTTCTTTCCAACCCCTATAAGGCTCCGCAATCCACGGGACTGCAGACCCTCCCCTTCTTCATCGGTGACCACCGCAACCACCTCTGCAGCACCGCGATGGTCACCGCAGAATGAGGCCACAAAAGCCAAGTACTTGGCATCTTTGCTCAGTGACAGTGTGCTTAGCGAAACGATTCCATCTTAACCAAAGGCATTCAGGTCGAGTAAAATCTTTACTTCTCCAAACTCTCCAGGAAAAAAATGAACATATATTGAATCCGAGAAATTTAAAAAAACAAGCAAACCATTTAACCCATTTTTGAAGAATAAAATGTCAGTTGAACTCGTTTCTCAACGAAATATTTCACTTCTTCTGCATCAGGATCTTCAAGCCTTAACCCAAAAAAAAAAAAAAAAAAGCACATGCAAAGATATTTACACAAGATTTGTTTGTAAAATTTCCGAACAAGAGGTTATTCATAAAATTTTATTTTGCAGCAAGTTCGAATGATGAAGTAAAACACATCGAAATAGAACAATGAAAAGAATTGAATTTTATGGTTTCACAGTAAGTATTGGCAATTGATAGTCTTCAACGATTGGGACTAAGTGGTGCTGCGAAGATGGAAACTGTCAAGGGAATCTCGCCGGAAAAGCTCAAGTCCGCCAGTGCAGAGAGTGTATGATATAATCCTAAGGATCAAATGAATCTAATGATAATTAAACAAGGTCCATTTTAGACAAATTAAGAATGTGGTCCATGCCAGCAATGGCCATATAAATGCTTCTATCAAAAATTTTCTACAAAGTCCCAAGTAATAGATACTAATATACTATATTCACCTTCACGCTGAATCCTTTCCAATCTCTCCTTTTCCTGCTGAATTTTTTGAGGATTACCTTTATCACCCTAATAAACAGAGCAATGAAAATTAGGAAACCACACTGCATTCAAAAGTACCCTCAATGCAATCAAGACACCCTTCAAATAAGGCTTACATGATCAAGAAGGGTCTTTTGCTGTGCTTTCAAAATGGTATCTGCAAAGCGTCTTTTAAGCATAGCAGCACGAAGAGCCTTTTTAGGAGAAAGCTGGACAGGCAAAACAGGCATGCTCCATACTAAAACAACAAACAACATAGAAATTAGCATCATACAGATCCACATACAAGAGGTAGCAGCAGTTACTGAAGCATAATAGGCAAAGAGAAGCTGACCTTCCCCAGAAGAGGCATCAGTAGTAGGAGTTACATGCTGAGAACTAGGACAAACATGTTCACTGTCCAAAGAACTTACAGCCCCTTTGCATAATATCAACATCAAATATAAAAAATCAGCATGAGACAAATGTAGAAGAAAACTTCTCATCACATGTCTAAACTATTCTCACCATCAGAATCAGGATCAGATTTCTTCTCCATAGGTGATGAACATTTAGTCCGGCAATCCTGGAAGTACACATAAAGTTTCTTAGATTTGCAGGCTACAGCTAATTTGGCTAGTGACATTTGATAATACTATTGTTAATACCTGTCTCAATGAATCAGCACCACGTGCAATTAGGTCCCTTCCTTCAGATCCTTCGGATGATATGTCTAAATCAGTGCACAGATACAAGTCAATAAAGAAACAAATGGGACATCAAAGAAGCAACCAGAAGCGTATTGAAAAGCATGACTTTAGAGAGCCACCTGATGTTGAATTGCCAGGATTTTCACAATGGCATGTGATATCGCCACAAATTCTACACTTTGATGTGGCAAAGCGTACTGAAAAACATGACTTTAGAGAGCCAGCAGGCTGTTCCACATCATGATTACCTTTGTTGCCTATATAATACACAGTTATCAACTCCTTTAAGAGCCAAAAACCTGCACAGTACTCTTAATGCATTCATACCTTTGTGCAAGTTTTTCTCAATCAACTTGCAAGGAATCTGTGATAATTTAGGTGCCTCCACCTACAAGCGAAATATTGCCAATATAATGACATTTTTAAAAAAATACACCAGAAAACAAAAGAAACATGTGGCCATACTAAGGTACAACAGAGAAGAAAGGCGGCAGATACCAATTTTATTTCATCAATTGCAGTAAATATATTGTATCCTTTAATATTACAATAAGACTTTTCTCCCTCACATACATCAACACTTACTCTGGCATCTTTTGTTGCCAATGATCTAACCTTGTGCATTCCTTTGTGTTTGAATACTTGTGTCTTTTTGGGCAAGGAATCTTTATGCCGGGGCAGCATTGCATCAAGACTTTTTCTCCCAGTTTCCTTAATTGTTTCAGTTTCACTTTTATCATGCTCATCTTCAAACTTCCATCTCCTACCCAAGTCTTTCCATTTTCTGTCAAATATTTTGCTGAGTTCCTTCGCCATCATATGAACATCATTACTGGGAGGATTGTATTTCATTGCATTTGAGAAGGTCAGTCTGACATCATCTGCAAACTCCTCAGTGCCAGAATAAATGTTTCTCTCCAGCTTAGATTTAATTGTGCCCAAGTCCATTGGATGAGATATGATTGTAAAATAATCTGGAATACTCAACGCTACAGGGTCCACTGGCTTAAGAAACACCCAACTATATGAGTGAGACATTAAACTCTTAAGTATTGTAGCACACTGCATCGACCCTTTCCGATCAATCCTCTGTCTTTTCTCCTTTTGGCCCCCAACACTTACTGGTGGTCCCCTCTTGTTAGAATTCAGTGCTGAGGATTTTCCATTAGAATTACAGCGCCTGTTTTTATCATTGTGATACACTTTCTGTCCAAACTCACATTTTGGCCCAAAATCAACCTCTATCCTTTTGGTTGAGAACTTGATCTTCAATTTTGTACTTGGTACTATAGATTCAGTGGCAATCATGGTGATTAAATAAAACAGGGAGTGCAAGGGCACTCTCTAAATCTCCAATCCCAAAAAAAAAACCAGAAAATTCCAACTCCTTTGAGACTAAGGCGTCCCTCAAGCAAGCAATGCTTCCATGTGAAGACAAATCATCTGTACAAAAAAATGTTGCCAACAATCTCAGCATAAACAACTTACGTATTTCAATTTCAATTATATCAGAAAAAAAAGGACTTTATACATATATACACATATGAGACAAAAAATTCATTACCGATGGAAATAAAATCTGTTTCGCAAAAATTGATAAACTACCAATACAAATAGATCATGCACTGAACGATATTGAAAGTGAAAAAATCTTTCACAGTAATTAAAAATTCACCGAAAACCGGAATTTAAGAGAATTGGATCCAGACTACTGTATTTCACCAAAGAAAATCGAAGATAAAAAAACGAATTCCAAAGCATATAATAACCGACGCAATTCACATCGAATAGTTATTATACAAAATATAACAAGCTGCAAAACACGAAACACAGAAACATACTATCCGGCTCTTCGAATCAAGACAGAGAAGAAAAAACTTCACCGTAAAAACAAGACAAAGCAAAAAGTGGAATTTCAGCATTAAAATCGAATTAGGGTTTGGAAACGAACGTACCTGAATTGCAGCAGCAGAGAGAGAGAGAGAGGGCTATCAAGCCCCTCTCGCAGATCAACCCGAGAGTCGCGCTGCCAAAGCCACAGTGTGTGTAAGAGTATATCAGTGTGGTTTCTAGGGTTTTTATTTATCGACGCGTCATCTTGACTTTTTATTTTTATAGATACGGTTTTTCTTGTTTTATTTCTTGGGCTTTACTCCACGTTTTTTTAATCATTTGTTTGTTTATTTATTTATTTATTTCAGGGCGGAAATATTGATATTGTTGTGATTGTGAGTTGATTGGTGAGACAATAGTCAACCTACAAAAGGAAAATATCTAGGGCTCATATGATTTAAAATTAGATTTGATGAGATATGGAAATACAGTTATCAAACTTGGGCTTGCTCGGCCCGTTTGAAATTCTTGCTGCCAGCCTGGCAAATTGCCAACTAAATTGTAGCCAGCTGAAATGCTGAATGAGGTATGGCCCATCTTTTAGGCTTTTGCATTTACGGCCACGTTATCTTTATCTTTTAGATGAAATTGAAAATGTTATTCTCCACTGGGCCTCGGGTTAATTGCGTAAAATCCATTAAAGATTTTTTGAGAATTGATCCCTTACTCATCCTCTATAAAATATAAATAACAAAAGCATTTTCTAAGAATTATTCTTTATGTTCTCTTCTCGAGGATTTTATTCCTAATCATATGAACAAAAAATATTTTATTAGGAGAGGTAAAAATCTATTTTAGTAGAGTAATCTCTATTAGTGTCTGACTATCAGTTAAAAAAAATCTGATACACACTAAAGTAAAAACAATATTTTATTTAATATTAGATATTGATAATTTTATTTTATATTTAATTTTTTATTCTTTTCAAATATATTTAATTTTCACGATCGATGAATCTTTATATATATATATATATATATATATATATATAATTATTAATTTAAACCTTATTAAAAGAGTTACGATAAGCTCTGCTAGAGTTTTTGAGAAGAAAGAGTCTAATCGAGTCTTTCTGAGATCAGGGCCGCAGCACACAAAAAATGAGGGAAGGCTGTTGGAAAAAAGTGCAATCACGAAGGGGTTATAGCTTCTTATAAAAATAAGTGTTTAAAATCTATTAGGGAAAATCCTGGGATCAGATGAGTTAGAGAAGAGACTAGACATTTATATGCCTAAGAATTTATCGAATATTTCGGTAGATGGTATGAGAAAATTTATTTAACATTCAAGCTCTCATTCATTTTTAGTTTTTCTAAAGTGACATAATAAAATATACAAATCTCGAGAGTTTTAATTGATTTAAAATGTCTAAGAGTTTGTTTTACATCAAGATTAATTTTTCACTGTAGATGCATTTTAATGTAAAATTATATGTAAAGCTAATTTAGACACGCATTGTTATCGCATTTAACAATTTAAAAATATTTTTATCCAATTTTATAACAAACATCTATTACTAATAAAAAAAAAAACATATCTTAAACCGACACTACGAAAATAAAATGGTCAATTCTTTAGTAACTAGAAAACGATAATATAGACGCCATGCGTATAAAAATTTGAATGAATGACAAAAGAACTCAACAACAATACCTAATTTGTTTATAATTAAATGAGTTTTCATATATAAAAATTTTAAATGATAAAGCTAAGTAAACCCGTTTGACGTGACCACACATCATATAATTCAAAGAACATAAAAAGAAATTTCATAGAAGTGACTCATTACATTGATTAATATGAAAAGATGATGATACAACAGTGAACTACAAAGAATATGAGTCTCTCTAAACACGACTTATTGCTATTGATTCGATGATCCCCATAGGATGTGGCCAGCGAGAATTAATTATTAGATACAGACAAACAGATAAAATAACATTAGCCACTGATACTATTTTCAATCAACGGGAACAAAATGTAATATGTGTTTATGTAGCTATTGGTCAAAAAGCATAGTTACACACAAAAGTGTGTAAAACAGTGGTTCGTTTAAATCATTTGAAACAAATGGAAATGGGATGCCAATACCAAATGCTTGTGACAATCTAAACAATTTCGTATAACATTTACTTGTTAAAGACATAATCAAAAAGATAAGATCTAAAAGTTAAATCTTTATTTGTATGATCATACTCTCTAATTCTAAAGTTTTCAATGAGACAAATCCTAAAAAGTAATTCATAATATGATGACAAATGAGACCTAACATTGCTATTTATTAATCTTTTAATGTTCAGGACCACACTAATTTCCCACATTGATTAGAATTAGGTATTCAAAGTTAGTAAACAATTAATCACATTATTAGTAGGCTTAAAGTCTCATCAAATGGATCATAATATTAGCTCATGTTTTGCAAAATAAAAAATTACAATTAATTGTAGCTCACAAGAATATATGGGAAAATTCTAACATGTATTACAATGCATTAAGTGTAAGAAATTTAAAATCTTAGTTCATGATATAAACATGAATAAATTATCCAATAAGCGGAAGCGTACACAAAAACATACCTCTTGTTGCCATTGCAATCAAGCTCTATACCATATATTTTCTCACAGGTAAAAATATAGAGCATAGTATTTATAGATAGATAGATCTTATAACTTTTGTCTTTTCTGAATGTGTGTGAATTAATGAAAAATCACATGCTTTATATAAGCAAGGCAAGGAACCTCTTCTTAAAACCCAAAATTTAATTATTGCTTTATTATTTGGCCTCTCCATCCAAAGTCAATAATGCAAAATAAAAAAACTTTTAACAACTATTTTAATTTTGTTTATGAGCCACATAACGGTTATATGCTAACATTCTCCCACTTGACTCATATACTACTAATATAATTTTTATTTTGACAAACAAATATGGTCATACCTTGTCAAATTAAACTTGATATTGTCACTAAAAATTAATTACACATGAATCATGGCAGTTATATTTTATATTAAACATTTCCTTCCATGAATTACAATATGTAACCCTTTCTTAGTGAAATATAGGATCCTAGCTTTATTGATTCAATTTGAATCCAATCATGACTAACTTAATCTGCACAAGTCATAGATTGAAAAAAACATAAACTTTAATGCAAGCCCTTAAGTCCCATATGAATCATATGATCCTAAAATACCGTAGCTAGCAAAACTTTTATTGGACCATTGATTATGTGTCTATATACTTAATAGAGATTAACTTTCCTTTAATGTCTACTTTATGTCAATATGCTTACCTCAACTTTCACTTTTATTGTTCTTTAACAAAAATACTTAGCCTGAATTTTTTTATTGGCCTTCAATGAAATTGACAACTTCAAGACCAAAAACTTTATGCCTATGAATAATTTCATAGCATTCAAAAAATTATTTCCTTAAAGTGGTTCTTAAGTGTATTACATACTCCCACTTGTTTTCTCAAATTTCACTTGTTGAGAAAATTCACTTAACTTATTAAGAAATTTCCTCCCACTAACTTTTGGAATATGATATCAATGATATGATAAATCATAACTTGTAAATTCCAACCCTTTGGTACAAGATGTGTATAGCATTTACAAACTTTATATATAAAAGATAAACATCATGATAAAATAAATCATGCCTATGGGTATAGACATATCCTATCATGACATTTTATCAATAACTTGATAAACTATTACTTCCCTATGGGACCAAGTAATAATTCATTTTAACATTGTCTAGTGATCCTTACAAATTTAATTAATTATTGATTAGTCATAATATATTTAATTAATTGAAATTATACATTAAGTTATTTAAGATCAGATGAGGAATTAGACATAATATAGTGATTGATTATACTTATATATAAATTTTATCCCACAAGAACTTTTGTTATATTTGCATAATCAATTAGGATAAAATATCAAGTTATATTCCTTAATCTGCCCACAGGACTTAAGAAAATGAACATAATTTGATAGTTTTGTCATAAGGTTATGTTATGAATCTAATTGAGTAAAACTTTGGTCCACATGCACCTTTTATATCTCTAGATTCATAAATTAAGGATGTGATTTATATTGGTAAATATGATATTTGTTTTAATATGTTATGCATGTATTGTGCTAAGGAGAATATATTATTTTGATTTCATAGATGCTATTAATTACTTATGATACCCATTGTTATTGTTACTATGTTTTTTTTATTTAAGGTTAATTACTATAAAACATGCAATTAATGTCTTTAATTGAAATTGAAATATGAAATTTATCTTATGATGGGAAAGTATATGCATCCCCTCCTAAATAATCCTTATAATCGTGATACCTACCATAGTGCAATCAAGACAAAATTCACAACGCAACCATTCAATTGAAATTATCCAATTTATAAAATTAATATCCTTCATATTTAAATCGTAAAACACAATCCATTTGTAGTCACTCATCAACAACGCACTCTATCAATATGTATCCTTGCAATCAATATTTGAATTTCTTAAAACATTCATGGATACTCAATAGCGAAGTGGTTGACTACAAGTTTTATCGGAGACAGATGAACACATTATACTAGTCAACAAACTTAAAATTCTCAATCATTTAATAATAAAATCAAGCTGAATAACAAGGCTACAAAGATAGACTCTAATACCAAATGTAAGAAATTTAAAATCTTAGTTCATGATATAAACATGAATGTCATTCAATAAGTGTAAGCTTATACAAAAAAATACATATTGTAGTTATTGCTATCAAACTCTATACCATATGACTTTTCACAAGTAAAAATACATAGTATATCAATGTTTATAGATAGAGATAGATCTTGTAGTCTTTGTCTTTTCTAAATGTGTGTGAATCAATGGAACATCACAGACTTTATATAGACAAGACAAGAGATTCATTTTTAAAATGCAAAATGTAACTATTGTTTTATTATTTGACTCCTTCATTGAAAGTCAATAATACAAAATATTTTTTTTGTAACAACTATTTTAATTCTGTTTATGAGTCACATAACAGTTATATGCTAACATAAAAATGTTCTTGAATGACTTGAAATGGAGACAAATTGAACCACAAACGATTGTGTTGTCCAAATATGAATTAGAAAATGGAAAAAGCAAAATAACTGAGTAATGAATAGCATTGTTGCTGAGTACTTTTTGTATATATCTTTGGTTTCTTATAATGCAACTAATTCTTTGCCATTGATAATGGTTGTAAACACAAGATTTTCTTCTTACGTTTCTTTCATGGAAGATAGGTCTTCAAAAACAACTTTTTCCCTTTCTTCATCATCTTCAACAAGCGCCGCCACTTTCTCCATGAGATCAATTCAAGCACTGATTTCAAATCTTCTTTGATAATCTTATGCCCATCACTGATCACTCAGAAGCTGGACACCTCAACTCTCCACATTTGAGATATTTGATAACATATCAGCATTTTGATTGGTAATGCAAACCCGTTTGATGTTACCACACATTGATATCATTTAACTCAAAGAACGTGAAAAGGAGTGAGATATATAGAAGCAAATCATTTTGTTGATTAATATGGTAAGATGATTATACAAGAGAGTTACATGTCTTTACAAGAGTGTATTAAAAGCTATCCATACTCAGTTGACAAACTAATAACTTATAACATGATATTTCATGGGTTATTAATACACTTACATTTAATGAGGTTGCTAAACCCTTTCATGAATTTCTCATTTTATGTGACATCTTAATTATAATTATCTTTTGAGAATATTTATTTGATGTTGAAGGAAGAATTAATACTCACTCAAAAACTAAAGTAGACAGACATACCTTAATAAATCATCATTATCTAAACTTTGAGCTCAGATTCATTCTAATGATTCTAGCTAGATTTATTTTAACCATTCTCTAGCTAAGATTTGATAAACTGTTTAAATTCGTGTTTTGTATAGGAATTAATCTTGATATTTGACCAGGTATTGTGTCTTTTTTATAAAGATTTTCTGTGCGTCATAGGGGTGTTCGCGGTCTGGATTGGATCGATTTTGAAGCAAAAAATCATTCGAACCAATTCCTTCGGTTTGGTCATTTGATCATCCATTCGGTTTGAATTTTTTTTCAAATCCGATCCAATCCAATCCAATTTTTTTCGGTTTGGATTGGATTGGTTTTCGGTTTTTTAAAAAGTCTAAAAATAAAACTTATTAGACTTATTTTTATCAAAATAAGGAGTATCTAACATAAACAAACACATTCATTGGACAAAAACAAACATTATTTTCTAATTTTCATTAGACAAACACGTTAATTGGACAAAATAAGGAGCAATGTATTGGATTTTTGGTTTTTGGACTATGATGGGAAATAGGCCCTCGTAGATAAAGGGTAAGTATGATTTATAATTGGATCGGTTTGGATTGGATCGGTTTTCACCGGCCAATCCGAAAACCGATCCAATCCGGTGAAAATTTTCGGTTTTTTTCGATTTTTCGATTTTTCGGTTTTCAATTATTTCGGTTTTCGGTTTTTCGATTCGGTCACCGCGATTTGCATCGATTTGGATCGGTTGATGAACACCCTAGTGGGTCATGATTTTTAGTTTCTTATGACCACATCTTGATTTTTGTTGATGTATCATATATGTATGCGAAGATAAAGAGGCTAACCGCATAAACGTCACTTTTTTATTCTCTTTGATCTCCACAAAGGTTTAATATGTGAATTCTTCTTTTAATTAAGAATTATTCTTGGAGAAACTATGACGAATTTGTATTTCAACCCTTTAACTGAGACTAACTAAGCTAATGGTTGGGTTAAGTCCATTCACAATATTTATTTAGATTCATACTAGTACGTATACGTAGGAGTATAAAGACAGAAAATATAGAGGCTGGCAATCTTTTTAGCGAGGTAAAATTAATCTTAAGTTTATAGTTATATTCTAATGATCTAGTAATGATATAGTAGTATTACAATATCAAAATATACAAGGTATATATATATATATATATATATTTCCTCTAAATATGCTGAATTCAACATAAAAAAAGGATGACTTGATTCCTAAGAATCCATATGTCTAACATGCAAGGTAACAAATAACTAGAAAGAGTCATCCCTACCCCCTACACGAGACAAATACAAGCCTCCAAGTATGACAAAATGAAAGAATGTGGTGGACTATCACGGGCCATTAAAAGTAAACCATATCACAATGTAAAGGCCCGAAAGCGAAATTCCTTTACTCCAATCACTTTATATGTGTGTCACAATCATTTTCTTCCCTAACTTTTTAAACTGACTTTTACACTACTTTCCAATCTACCTTCAAAATAATACCAAGTAGCCCAAGCCCTTAGTAAACTTTTTCCCGCACGAAACTTCCTCTCTTTCTATCTAGTGTCTTAATTTGCTGCTATCGTTTTATATATGCATGTGTTTTGCTGTGAAGAGAGAAGGAATTGTCCAAATGGATAATGCCAAAGAATTATTCCGATGATTTTTAGGCGTTGGTTGATGGGTCTTTTTCTGCATTTTCTATATTAGAGATACATAAAATTAGTACTGTAAGCTGTGGAAAAGTATTGAAATTGTCTTTTATTGGAAGGATAATGACAGTATATATTTAATAAAGCCAGAGAGCATCAATGCGCAATTCCTATTTTCCACACAGTTCAGAATCTAATTTCACTGTTATGATACATTTGGGACACTTTGAATGGCTTAAATTAAGAGTAGATTGTTACTGATAGAGAATGAAATTTTTGTAAGACTCGTTCACGTTTATTAAAAGAAAAACAAATGTAAATTTCACTCAGTTTGTAAACTTTTGTAAATTGAGTTCCATTTGTTAAACTGGTGTTTTAATATAGACTAATTTTCTGATTCTTGAAACGTCAGTGTAAATATAAGAATAATGTTATTAATATGTCATAATAGTAATAAGATCATAAGAAGAATAAAATAAAGGGAAAAAAATGACACAATTAAAAAAACAACTTTAACTACTAAATAAAATAGATGTCATGTTGATCAAAATGTTGACATTAAAAATAATAGATCAAATTATTCAGTTCAAATAGGGAAAAAAAAGATAAATTTGAGAAGGCAAATTGGTTATAATTGGTTTCAGTTAGATTTAGGATGAAATCATATCCAAACCGATAATATTTAATTTATTTGGGTTTTGAAATTTTTTATTTTCTATATACAAATCAATTAAATTCGATTAAAATCAGACTAACTTAGTTTAAATCATTAGGTTAATAAAAAAAAATTATTATACTTTGTTGTATTTTTTTATCTCTAATTATTGCCTATTTTATTAAAAAAACACTAATTTTATATTAGTGAAGGTATTTTTTCTTTAATGACTAAATATTTTAATTATTTAATACTTAATTCTTTTCATAATTAATATTATATATCTCATTAATTTATTTACTCAAAATATGATAAAAAAGTTATACAATAAATAGATCAAATTACTACAAAATCAAAAATAGAATCTATAATTAATGTTACTTTTGACAAGGATTTTTTGTCTTCTTTTTAATTAATTTTTAGTTTTTTTGTCCATCGCCAACAGTTTATTTGTCTATTGTTTAAATAATCTTTTTTAGTGATTTTTCAATAACTTATAGTATGTTCTGAGACGCTACTTAAAATAATATTTAAAAAAATATTACTTTCTAATTTTTTATATTTTTTTCTTTTTATCATTAATGTATTTATCACATTTCATGTTTATTCTTTTTAAATAAATCATGATTTTATTATTTTATAGTTAATATATACTTTTAAACTACTTAAACAGCTAGTTTTATCGAACACTAATAAACTAAATTTTCAAATTTCAGTTAACAACTTCCAACTAGCTTTTCAACACAAGTCGAAAGCTAAAGTTTTTAAATTAGCTGAAAAATGTAAAATAACATAAATAATATATTTGAAAAGGATAATAATAAAATTGAATAAGTATTTTAATGATAAAATAAAATATAAAAAGATAAAAATATAAACCCACAATAAACTTTTAGAAAATTGACTAATATCCTACAGGTAATTTTTTTATATAAATATATTATTTGGTGATCTTAAAAGCAAAATGTATCATCTTTGTAAAATGCCCATAAAAGAAAAAGAAAAAAAAGTGTATGATGAGATGTTTGAATTAGTAATAGAATGAAATATATAAAAAAAATATTTATATATTATTTGTGAAGTTTTTATATATTATTAGTCAATAAAAAAATTAACACTTTAAATATAAATTTTAAAATATTTATTATAAAACTTAATAGTTTTTATAAAACTTAATAGTTTTTAATGATATGTGATATCTAAAATTGGTTGAATATATATATATATATAGCACTATTAATGTAACTTTTTGTGCACTATCAATATATAATAATTTGAAAATAACGTTTTTTTTTTTTTCCAATCTTGTATTAATAACTACAACCAAACGAATATGGCAAATGGGTTCGTCAGTACCTTCAGACATAATCATACATTGAAGGATGAAGTGCTAATAAAGTACATCATAGTTTAATGCGAATCAATAAGTATGTGCTTTGCTATGATTCATATAAACTGGTTTAGCAGTCGTAATAATTAATACACACACACACATATATATATATATATATATATATATATATATATTATATTATAATATAATATAAACAATCCAGTTGTTTGGTGCAATCAACCAAACTCAATCAATATTTTACGAGTTAAGAGTGCGCAAATGAAAGACATTGGATAATTACAAGCACGAGTTACTATTTTTTTATTTGACGAGGTCTAATTTTTTAGCTACTGAGAGTTTTTTTTTTTTTGTTGATTTGAATATCTCATTAGAATATTTTTTAAAAAGGAATAATAGAATAATTTCTTCACTACCAAATTTTAACTTGCCATTTGATTACCCTCCATGTGTACATTGATATTGAATATTGATTAATTATAGTTGAATCATTAATATATGAGGAGACAATAAATTCTATTATTTTTTTTCTGCTATTTTTTCACAAGTACAATTCAGAGAGGTCAAACCTATATTATAATCAATACCCCACGTTTTAGCAAATTTAATCCGAGACACTCATTCACACCCGTTACCTTTAATTTGTGAAACTATATGATGCTTTAAAATAATGAAAGATTCACTTCACGAGAGACCAGACCAGACTCATCGTACGCAATATGCGCATTAATTTTATATATATATATATATATATATATATATATATATATATTTTACTAGTTACATATATTTTTTTTAAAAAATCATTAGAAATCATATGAAGTGCATATAAAAATGATAAGAAAGTACATTTTTGTGCATCTAAATAAAATACTCCTCTTCTAAAAAAAATAAAACACTCCTCTTTTTTCTTTTTTCTGAAGTCACGGAGCTAAATGCCCAGATGAAAAGTAAATACTCCTCTCTTGCTTATTTAATCAGTGACTTTCATTTATCAGTTAAAATATAATTAAAAGTGAACGATTAACGGATAAGCGACAATAAACTTGACATTGTATCTAGACATAGTTTACACATTTATACGTCTTCCACTTAATTTCGTTTTTGGTATACCTCTTCCACTCAATTTTAATGTTTATTTTTATGTAAACAAATAAAAATAAATGATATGTACTATAAGATAAAAAAAAAAAAGTTATACCGACATTCACACCTCATAGATGCCGATCAAAAATTAATTAATGGTCGAGGCTGCATGTACTTGGAATGCCAAATTCAGTTCTCAAGCTTTCTATTTTGTCCTCATATTATTATTCTATTAAGACTCTAATATTGTCATGATAGGGATAGGCGACAACTAATTATGATTAATGCCTATCCTTTTCCTGCCTATCTACTCATAATTAAAAGCCATGTTACCACATTGATTTCCCTTTCAAGAGCCTAGCCAACATAATGTATTTATTATAAATCCAAATTTTATTTTTAAACAACAAGTATCATCAATACACTAGTTAAAGAGTAATAGAAAAATATTTTTATTAAAATGAATATAGTTACGTTTCTTTTTTATAATTTTTAAAGACATTCTTATATAATTTTCAATAAAAGAACTTTTCTTTTAATTTTTTAACCAATATCATAACTAGTATCTTAAGTAACTGATTGATTAATAAGACTCATAATTTAGATTAAATACTTCTTTGAAAAGTGAATTTGAACTAATTAATAATATACTTTCTACCACATTATATTGAGTCAAATTTGTAAAATTTATTAGAAATCACTCTTTTATTGTTAATTCCCCCTT
>PYAF01004229.1:772182-798391 GCA_007407185.1 Glycine tomentella
CAATTAAATTCATTTTTATATGTTACTATTATATTTCTCCAATAAGTTTAATTTTGAGCATTACTTGTTGCTAAAATAATTAGTTTACATTATTTCAAAAGCATCAAGTATTATGAGGGATTTACAATACTCACATATCATTCACCTTTTTTCATTAATTAAGTTAGACCCTTTACTAATACTTATACATCTTATTACATTATCATTCAAGTACTATAACTCTTGAATATTAAATGAAAAAATAGTAAAAGGTCATTCAAATAGTTGCACCTGTAAAGGGTAAACTAAGAAAATAGTACTAGCTTTTTTGGGATTTCTCTTTAATTGTTAAAAAGAGTACGTGCTTTAATATTTTTTTTTACTGTAAATGGTGCATAATAATCTTAAGAAAACAGTGCAGATGTGGTCCCTAGTATTCATCAATATAATTATTTCAGTCCTCTTTTATTTTAAAAAAATTGTCAGTCACTCATTTCCCTCCATCAGAAAGAAGAAAAATAAACATCGCATTTACTCACCATGTTTTGAATGTGCATTCATTTACGTTTTATAAGTAAAAATGAGTTAATGGTCCTAAGATCTCTGTTTTTATTATTTTCTTTTAAATGTTGACAAATCTTTTAATCCTTTCCCCCCGTTTCCTGAAAGTGCATTACGAGCAACAGTCAATACTATGTTCTGCTTCGGATATATATTTATGGTTTATGTAAATATAATGATGTCATTTTTGTTTGGGTAGAATAATTTTCTGTTCTTGACTTAAGGAAATCATGTCACTATTTCGTATCAGAAAATAGTAATAGTGCATGTCTTCATAATATAGAATTATGGATTATAGAATACTCTATAGAACTATATATATATTAAAAAAAAAAAAAAAGAGTATATGCACGCATCCACGAGCACACCTTATGTTATGCTTATGTCCGAGTCTCCGTTGAGATCGACATGCAGCCTATGGCAGGGACACTTGAGTTGATAATGGAAAAGATTTTTACATTCAAGTTGTAATAAAAGAGAAATAGTTAACGATGACAATTTGAAAATCATGACACGATCGAGGGATAAGATAAAAAAGGAATACAAGTTATGATTTTATTTTATACACGTGTAGTGTACAGTAAAATTTTATATTCATTCAATTAGGTATAACTAAATAATCGCTGAAAAGCAATTTGACTTTCACAAGTGGTATACATGATTGCTTAATTACTTTTTAAATGATTTTATTAAATAATTATATTTTTGCCGATAATTTATTAAGAATTTAACTATCATAGATTAATAATATAAAATATTTTTTTTTACATTATCATCTAATCATAAATTAAAATTAGTATAATTTTTAAATTAATTATTGTAAAAATAAAAAATATCATATATAATAATTTATAATTAAATAATAATATAAAACTGTTTAATATTGTTATTGCATATTTTTTTTCTTCTTCTCTTTATTAGAATAAAACTCTAACATTTATAACCAATTGCTCAATCAAGAGTATGATGGCCAATTAAGGTTCTTAGTGGATAAAGTCAATCACATATTACAAGTTTATGTTTGACCGATGGGATATCAATAATCTTCCCCATAGTTTTTTATATTGGATTTGAAATGTTCAAAAACATTTTAAATAAACGCATAAGCAAAATTAGGCGAAGGCACAGCTTCCACATTGAAGTCAACCTAAAACTTCGTTAGGAAGTGGCAATAAAAAAGTAAAAAAAAAAAAAAAAACTCCTTCATTAGTTGATATGTACGTGTACAATATGGTTTTCTTATGAATAACTAAATAATAAAAACATTCTAGCAAATACAAAACTATAAAAGTAAAACATAAGGTGCTAAAAATAATACGTTCATGTTGTGTTTTTATTGTTGTACCCCTTCGTTTTTGTCGATCGGACAAAAAGTAACCAGACTCCATGCTGAAGCCTTTTCGCACTCGAGGCTGCGGGGTTCTATATTCCTCCATCCCTATGACCCTATTAGTCGAGAATCCCTTAAATATATGAAGTCGGTGTTCGATCGATCTTCTAGGTCGTACTCACCCCTTACTCGAGCCACCTTGGCCTCTAAATTGCGCAGCCACTTTACAATATACTTTTGTGGATCTCAAAATGATCATTACATCATAATTAGATAAGTAGAGATTATCGAATCGGTCACTTAAAATCTACCCTTATATATATCCTACTATTCTTGGACCTAAAAAATGTATTGCATTTTATACTTCAATGTATTTAAACTATGTCTCTTTTCTTCGAGACATAACTTGATTACATGAACAATTACATATAAAAATATAATGTTGATATATATATATATATATATATAATTAATCTTTTGCACATTTTATAATTAATAGAATTAATATGGATGTTATATGTTTATATTATTATTATAGTAAAATAGACATATTATTACAAGTTTCTATTTTTAGAATGATTATAAAATTAATTATCGATACGAAATTTAATTATATTTAAAATTCTTCATTCTTTTCCATCTTTCAGATATGTATTATGTGAGATTCTAACTCACTTATTCTTCCACATAAGTCTGTCCTAAATGAGTTATATTCATTGAATTTTTTTTTTAACCATAGGTCTACTTTGGAAAATAAAATAAAAAACAAATAAAAGTGAGAAAACTACCATAGCTAGCCGAGCCGAGATCTGAGCCGCACCGAATGGTTTAGGCTAGCCGCTAATCAAGCTTTGGGAAGCACAACAATGATTGATAGGGTAAAAAGCGTGGTTATAAAGCTATCTCTCTGTGTTTTACTACAGCTCGGCGCATCTCAAGGCTCCATTTCCCGAGGCAAAATTCCCCTCAGGGTCCCACACACTCATCCATAGAATATCTGTCACCCCTGCGTAACAGGATTTCCAACCTCACCGCCCACTCTTCACCTCCCACGTGTCCAATGATGACGTCACATGCGCACTTTTCCACGTGCTACCGCGGGTGGGTTCTCACCATAATTAATCTAATCCTGCTTTTGTCCTACGTTCCCCACGTTGTTTGTTTGTTTGTTTTCGTGCAAGTCTCCCTGAGTAGTATTTTTCTAACCAATAATTTTATCTGTTTTCAGTTTTCTTCATGTTTTTATGGAATAAAGTCACTTGTCGAAGCGATGTTTTTGTTAGAGCAACTTTAATGTAGTAAGTTGAGTAAGAATTTTAAGTTTAAGATGTTATTTTTATTATATTTTTTAATAAAAGAGGTAGAAAATTTTTTAATATAAATAATAAATTTTTGTAAAGAAATCTTTAAAATCTGCATATCATTTAAAAAAATAATTTTTTTATTTTTTTTTCTTTTTAAGATCTCAAAATGAGATCTACTGGTAAAAAATAAAATGAAAGAAATCTTGAAAAATCTTTAATTTTATATAATAATATAAAATATACTAAAAAATAATTTAAGATCTCAATTTAATTTCTACATTGAAAATATCATTCCTTAATTTCCTCCGTACGGATCTTGCTTTTACAATTTGTTTTAGAGGATTCTATAACTTAATTGTCCAATCCTCATCTTCTACAACTACAAGTTTCGTAAACTGAATTCTCGAGAAAGAAAAAAATTATTAGCGAAGATCGAAATGTGTGCTTAAAACGCCTGAATATCAAGCAATTATTTCTTGTTAATAATTTTATATTTGCAATGTGAGCTGGAGAGGCTGTTTAAGTCTCAAATTAATAGGTTAAAAACTAGTTAGAAGATATTTAAGTAAAAGATTATATATGAGTTCAATTTGATTAATTATTTAGATAAGAAGTCACTCAAGCTAACTTCATTAACACACATATTCCCACACATTTGAAATTGTCAGCATTTGATTTTTATGTAGGCGGTGACAAATATTGTAGGTTCTCAAGTTACTTTATGGAAATTAGAATTTGGGATTATTTACTTTGACATTTTGTTCTTTTTTTATTTTACACATGGATATGATTGACAAAGTGGGCTAGTCTGTATGTAGGGCGGGTTGGTCTATTTTTGTAAAGTGAACTGGAAATACTTCCGTTTAAAAAAATAATTTTTTAAAAAATACAAAAAAATATAAAAAAATATAAATGTGATAATTAAAAAAACACAAAGTTAAATAAAAGTAAATAATTTAAAACTAATGCTAAATAAATGATGTCATGTGATAATTCACAAAATTACACCATTTGCAAATGAAATTTATGGATGTAAACTGTTCAAAGTGTAATATGCTAGCAATGAAAGACTATTTGAGAGTATCATTATCATAAATATTTTAATATTAAAACTTAGAAGTTAATTAGAATATGTTAAGAGTGTAAAAAAATATAAATTAAAAGAATATACCTATTTCAAAATATGTTAAATATATCTATTTAATTTTAATATTTAATATTTTAAATAATATTGGTCCGGCCCGTTGCGATTGGCCCACAATTTTGCGGACCGGATTGGCCAGTCCCATTTTTGATCAACGGGCTGATATTATCAACCCAACTTGTATTTTTTCGTGGATTAAATGGATCAAGTCCGTTTTACCGACCTACAACTGGAATGAATAAATAGTCAAATACAAAATGCAAAGAAAAAATTTGAAAGAGAAATAGAGAATATATACAGAAAATTAAATTTTAAAAAAATGAGCCAAAATTAGTTGTGGGGAGGGAGGAAGAGATGATCAAATAAGAGGTGCATGTAGCCTAATTCAAGTGTGTATTGAAGTATTTATCACTGAGAAAGCAGCCTTAATAAAGAGGGTGCTTGACGTACATGTACTCTATATATTAGTGAGAACGACAGCACCAATATAATTTAGGCTAATGATCCTGTTACAACTTCTACATGTTATCCTTCATTCTTTGTCAATATCTTCTAACTTGCTTTTTAACCTATTAATGTGAGACAATGAAGAGATCCAAATTAATATTGTTTGTTTATCCAATTGTTTTACAAGTAATGGACCTATCGGTGTTTAATTAGGCGAACATGTCATAAAATAAAACTGTAAGAACTATGTGACGCTAAATTCAGGGCCAACGAATAACTAAACTGTCAAGTTGAAGTTCTTTCATTTTAAGCAAAAAAAAAAAAAAAAAAATCATTCTTAGCGTCGTGGGAACAGGGAATTGAGACAGGAATAGATAATTGGAACAGAAAGATATATTTGCACCCTTAGCTTTCGTTGTCAATGATTGATGATATATATGCATGATTGTCGCGAAAGGCTTGTCTGATTGTGCATGTGACATTGTGATGTATATTCAAACTGTAATGTCTAACTGTTCAACAAGAATTGGAAATGGTGAACATGTGACAGTGGTGAATCAAATGAATTCGCATTCTCTCTATCTCTTGGCATTAAGAAATTAAACTAAATATCAATTCCTGAATTTCTGTTTTTATATAGTTTAGTTTGTTTTGGTATAGGATAAGTTTATTAGAGTAAATTATACTCTTCTTCTCCTTCTTACTTTTAAATATACCCTCTCTTCCTTGATAAATGAATTTAACTTTGAAATGGATATAAGTTACAGTTTAATTACTTTCAATATAAACAAAATTCATATCAATGATACGAATGATTATCAAATTATTTTCTAATGATTTTTCAATTTCTCTATACAACTTTTAACATCACAAATAACTAATTTTAAATTTCTTATATTGATTTTAGTTATTAAAAAGGAAAAACATTTTTTTTGGATTTGAAATTTCATATAAAGCCTTATTTCATTTTCTAATGTGACGAAATTAATAATAGTTATTCATAAAAAGATACTAATCATATTAAAATACTATACTTAAATGTAACACTTTTTGTTTCTGAATACTTAAATGTTAACACATATTAATGTTTAAAGGAAGAAAATGTATATTTAAAAAAGGAAATGAAATATAATTTAAGCGTCTCTAATGTACTCATTATATATATATATATATATATATATTCTAATGAAGATGAAAATAATTTTATCTTTAAAAATTGTCTGTAAATCATTTTTAATGAAACTATAATATTGTTCTAACATTTTTTTTATCTTTTTAATGTTGACTTTTACATTTAAAGTAAAAGAAGACTATGAAAATTATTGAAAAAATTAATGCAGCTTTCAACGCAATTCTTGGCTTTCATTTCATGGAAAATCTATATCCAATCAAATCTTGGAGGGGTTGAAGACCTACTTGATCCAATAATCCTAACTCAATTTGAAGTTAATTAGGCTGAATTTGGTGTAAGAGTTTTTTCTTTTTTGGTGGAAGATTTTGGCGTAATAGTTGATATATTGGGTTGAGTGCAATTTATGGTTTTAGTTTGGCCAATCTAACTAATAAGGCATAACATATTAAAGTTCAGTCTCTTGAAATTATAAAGTTTTGAAATATGTCTCTTTTATATTAAAAAAATCATTTTAATCCCTATTATTTTAAAAATATTAGAACTGTTATCTAATCTATAATGGTTTGATAGCTCTACCATTAATTATGTTATAAGAGATATTAATTGATACGATAGTTGAAAATAAATAACTTAAGAGTGAAAGGAAAAGGATGAAGAGATTGTAAATTTGAAATTCTTTTATTGATATTTTTAACAAAATTAACAAATTAGTATTTGATGATAAAAACTCATATTATCATTTAAAGAAAATTCTGACTTGAAGAACTGAAATAAAATATTTTTTAATAAGAAAAAATAATTTTAAGATAATCAAAATAAAAAATATAATTTCAAAGGAATAAAAGCTCATTTAATGATCATGCAGCTAAAATTATAATCTGAGAAGTGGCTGAGTGAACTTCTAAAATCAAAATACTTATAATTAATCTTGTATTGATGAGTGATACTAGGTCGCTTTTTCCTTTTTTGTATTCAATACGAGGTAACTAGATAGAGAGAGTAGATTGGAAAAATAGGTTGACTATTAAGAAAAATGTCTCATCATATCTTTTATACAAGGTTTTATTATATTAAATGCTCAGAAAGTTATATTATATCCATTATTTTTTAGTGAGAGCATTTTTAGTGGTAGATCTTAAATTGGAATCTTAGACCATTTTTTAGTAGATCCTATAACACCACATAGGATTAAAGATCTCTCAAGATCTCTCTAATTTTTTCTTTTAATGGTAGATCTCATTTTGAGATCTTAGGGAAAAAGAAAGAAAGTGAAAATTTATTCTTTTTTTAATAATGTACAGATCTTGAGGGATCTTGTACAAGAACTCATTCTCCATGTTGGAGATCTCTCCACTTTCTTTATTGAGAGATCTTGTGAAGATCAGATCTTAAGCTTAAGATCTTTGTTTAAGATCTACCATTAAAGATGCTCTGAGTATCAGTATTCATCCATGGATCTGACCTGGGCTAATGCATAATTGCATATAAAGATCTTGTATGTTTATTTAATTATTTCAACAAATAAATTCTTATGTAATTATGACAAGTGATGTAATAAAAAGAATTGATATTTTAAAATAGTTCTATGTGCCGAACATACGAGGAAATGGAATAGCCTGTATGTATTTTCTTTATTTATACTCCCAAAAAAGCGCAAAATTCCAAAAGGGCCAGAAAAAACTGAGCCCAAAAGCCCAATCCCAGATGCAGGATTGCAGAACATAGAAGAACAACATTAATAGAAAATAGCGCGCAAATAGTTGTGCATTGCTTCAGATCATATGAAATGCTGCAAATTTTCCCTCGTCTGTGACGCTAAGGAAAAATCGACCGAGAGGAGATAATTTTTTGTTTTTATTTTATTGGGTAAGTGTTAGCCTCAGTATTATTATTATGCTATCAATTGTGTCCAAGGGAAGTTGTTTCCCTTCTGCTATGATTTGTTTCATGCATATTGTTATTGTGCTGTTTCTGTTTTTTTTTTTTTTTTCTTTTTGTATCAATTATTGGGTAACTACAAGTTGATGTAAGACCGAATGCTAGAACATGTCAAAATTATTTATTTTGGAATAAGTGTTGATTTTCTTGTGCCTATAAAATGTTCGAAGGAATGCATAAACGAAATTGAAGAGCGATTTCTCTTTTAGTACATTGGTTGTTGAATGCAGGTGATTTAAATTCTTGGGCAATACCATAACAAGAGACGACTCTGAATATGATCATTTTACTGGTTTAAATTTAGTGTGCTATGTGTTTCGTGTGTCATTATGTACTGAAGACAGTTACTTCTTCATTTTGAACACGCTATGTATATATATATATATATATATATATGTATATATATATATATATATGTGTATATATATATATATATATATATATACTTGTTATATCCTTATATATATGATCAGGTTCAGTACCCAGTTCAATGTAGTTCAAAACACACACACACACACACACACACACACACACACACACACACTTGTCTAAAGGAGTGTAAGCAAGCTTCTTTGATGATTTTATTAAGTTTAGCACCAAAGAATAAGTTTTGGGAGTGCAGTTGTTAAACTGAAGTGATACTGATAAATGGCATGGCAAAGTTTTTAAGGTAGGCCTTGTTCAATGAAAAGGAATGACTGAGGTTTGTTGAAGTGCAGGGAGTAGAGGGTACATCTCCCTTCCACTTTGTCAAAAAACACATCTCCCCAAATTTGAAAAGCATGATGACCATGACATGTGAAAGCTCAATTATTCCCCCTCTTTTCCTGTCACGAATATGTCAGGTAATGGTGTTTCTTTTTCCACCAAGAAAGAAGTCGTTGTATTGTTGTAATCATGTATTCTTCTCTTCTGACTCAGGCTAAGACGGACCCAACAAGAGCCTTTCTGTTGGGGAATAAATTCTCAACAATTACAGTAACCACGTTGCTGAAGGTAACAACAGCTCTAGAAAATAGCATAATAATTGCATTTCTTGTATTTTGAAATATTCTGCTTTGATTGCAGACAAGTTGTATCCGATACACGATTTTCCGATCCAAATTTGGCCACAAAGGTGGTAGTCCCATGGAGAAGAAGTAGGTTATTCATTCTATTTTCATCATCTTCTAATGCATTTTTGGTTATATGAATGATTTGTTTTACCTGGAATGCAGAAAAGGGAAGAAGACAACAGGAAAGAAAGAGCACCACTTGTGGAAAAGTAGAGATTCTGCTCAGTCTGGCCAAAAGGCACTTGCTCTTGTTAGGACTGTATGTTTGTCAACCCATTGATATCCTTTTCATTCAGAATCTTAGGTTTGGGGTATTACTGGATTCTCCACATTCATCAGCACTGCCATGATCTGATATTTTATCACCCTGTGTATTCAATTAAACTATTAAACTTAGTCCGTCAGTATGGGTTAGTTTGGATTAGTTAGATTCAGTTATTTTTTAGTATCTTTAACTGTAACTTACGTTTTATATATAGCATACTGTTATTATCGGTTAATAGATCGAGTACATTCATTTCACTTCAATACAAAGAGTGATTTATCTCCTTTTTCTTATTTTTCTTCTGGTTTCTGGAGTTTTCTCAACTTTCCCTCAATTCCTCTACTGATTCTTGATTTCTTATAAGTTATCAGATTATGGAGGTGCAGATGAATGTGGAGAAGCTGGTAATACAGGGTATGAAATGAACCATTTATTAAATACTATGAATTGTTTATAGAAAAAGTACCAAGAAAACAATTTAGTGAACAAGGGGAGGGTTCTTTTAATTTTGATTTTGTGCATTGTGAAACTTGAAATGACAGGTTTATAAACTCCCTAATGAGAAAGAGGCTGTTTATGGGGCATTAGACAAATGGACAGCTTGGGAAACAGAGTTCCCAGTGATTGCAGTGTCTATGGCTTTAAAAATCTTAAGGAAAAGGGGACATTGGGTTCGTGTAATTCAAGTAAGAGCATAACTATTCTCAAGAATTCTTGTTTTGTATCATACCAAGTGCTTTGTTTGCCTTTATGAATTTTTAAAGAATATTTGACAACAAATATTCTGTTTGTTGAATGACTGAAAAATTGTGTTTTCATAACAAGCCCCTAGAACTGATATCCCTTTGTTTAAAGTTCTCTGGGATTTAAAATTGTCATATCCTCATGAAATGAATGAAGGATGATGGTATATCGTTAAAACTTTTGATAAATGAATTTGAGTGTTAACTAATGCTGAAATATTGAGTTGTGCTTTAAGTTTAGCATATGGTTTTAGTTAATAAGTAATAACTAATACATAAATGAAAATGGTCATTATATCATCAAAATGTTCCCTCAGCTGTTGAAGTAACAGTATGTATTCTAGTTACAAATAGACATGAATCTTGAATATATTTTATATATTTCATATATCCACATGCTTTCATTTATTTCTCTTTTCTTCTTAATAATGTTTAATCCATCAATTCTTGAGAATGCTATCCAGGTTGTTTAGTTCGTATAAATATGCATAAGTTTTAACTTTTAACTACATGTATCTGACATCTCAGGATTGGCAATTATACACATATATGTATGAGTTAAATGAACTTATTGGCAATTATACACATATATGTATGAGTTAAATGAACTTATGGTGCTCTGTGAATGATCTCATGTTTGGATACTTAAGAGGAATGGAAAATAATTACATATACATCAGCATCAACAACACCTTTAATCCAAGCTAACTGTAGCTGGTGGTAGATGAACTTGATGATAGATATGAGGAGGTTGAAAAAAAAAACGTTAAAAGCAAAGAGGGGGAAAAAGGAGGGGGGAGATGAAGAGAAAAATGACTAAAAAGAGATCATCTGAAAATAGAGATAATAATGGGTCTAACCCTTCACCAAGCTTATAGTTTTTCACCATTCCGTCGTAAAACGCACCGTCCGTCAATTTATATCTGACTCCATTAAGTCTTGTTTAACTACTTTTTCCCAGGTAAGTTTCGATCAACCTCTATCCCTCTTTGCGTTGAGCTCTTGGTAATAAACTTTTATTCTTACGGAAGCATTCAAGGGTCGTTTCATTACGTGCCCAAATCACCTCAATCTATGTTCCCTTATCTTTTCATTCACCGGCACTACTGCTATCTTTTGTCGAATATCTTCATTTCTTATCTTATCCATCTTTGTATAGTCATACATCCATCTTAACATCCTCATTTTTGCTACCCTTATTTTATGATCATGTTGCCTATGTGCTGGTCAACATTCAGTTCCATATAACATTGCAGGTCTTACAGTTGTTCTATATAATTTTCCTTTTAGCTTAAAGGAAATTTTGTGGTCACACTACAATCCAGATGCACTCCACCATTTAATCCACACTGCTCTGATTCTATGATTTACATCCTCATCAATCCCTTCACCTTTTTGCAAAATTGATCTCAAGTATCTTAAAGCATCTTTCTTGGATACCTCTTTATCAAGTATATGCATGAGATCGTGATTATCATCTGTTACCAGTGAAAACTCACATTTTAGATATTAAATCTTGCTCCGGCTTAATGTGAGTCCTTTAGACTCCAAAGTGCTTCTCCACAATTTAAGTTTCCTATTAACACCGTCTTTGGTCTCATTAGTAAGCACAATATCATCTGCAAAAAACATATATCACGACACTTCCTCTTGAATATTTTTTGTTAGTTCATCCATTACTAAGACAAAGATAAAGACTAAGAGTCGAATCTTGCTGGACACCTACCGACACCGTGATAGAAAAATAACTTGATGTTCCATTACAAGCTTTCACACACGTGGTAGTCCCATCATATATATCATTGATTGCATTTACATACTTTAATGATAATTTATTCTTCTTAAGAGCCCATCATAAAATTTTTCTTGGGACCCTATCATATGTTTTCTCAAGATCTATGAACACCATATGTAAGTCTTTCTTCTTTTCTCAATACCTTTCCATTAATTGTTGCATCAAGAAAATGAGTTCCATGGTACATCTTTCTGACGTAAATCCAAATTAATTTATAGAAACCTTGGTCTCTATCCTCAAGCGATGTTCAATAACTCTCTCCCATAACTTCATAAGATGACTCATAAGCTTAATGCTTCTATAGTTAGAACAATTCTGGATAATCTTCCTTGTTTTTGTAAATAGGTACAAACATATTTTTCCTCCAAGCATCAGACATCTTATTTGTTTGAAAAATTTTATTGAAAGGATTGGTTAGTCATTTTATTGCCACATCTCTCAAGTCTCTTCACACTTCAATGAGAATGGAAAATAACTAGTCTTTGGTAATTCTCAGGTAGCTAAGTGGATGTTAAGCAAAGGCCAAGGAGCAACGATGGGAACATATGACACCCTTCTTCTGGCATTTGATATGGACAAGAGGGTAGATGAGGCCGAATCGTTGTGGAATATGATCATACATGCCCACATGCGCTCTGTGTCAAAAAGATTGTTTTCTAGGATGATCTCGTTATACGATCATCATAATACACCGGATAAGATTATAGAGGTATCTTTCTTTGTACCATTAATCTCACTGCACCTTTACTTGAATTTATTCTGCAATTCTGAATTTAACTATTCCATGCCTTAACTTATTGCTATCTTATCTGTAAGTTCAGGTATTTGCAGACATGGAGGAGTTGCGGGTAAAACCTGATGAAGATACGGTCAGGAGAGTGGCAAGAGCCTTTAGAGAACTAGGCAAAGAAGAGAAGCGGAAACTGGTTATAAAACAATATGGGCTTAAATGGAAGTACATTCACTTTAATGGTGAACGGGTGAGAGTTAGAACAGAAGCATGGGAAAATAATGAATCAACAAATGAAATGGGTAAATGAGTACATGTCAATGAGAACACCACTAGATCTTAATGTCTGGGATCTGCTGTTTCGAAGAAATTTATCTTGTTGCGTTCTACTCCTGCTGCATTAGTGGCTCACCAATTTGATTCATTGTCCTGCATCCAGGTCCAACATAGCTACTGATCAATCAGAGGTACTACATTGAGGGATTGGGCTGCACCCTAAATTGAAAACCTACAATGTTCTAATGTATGCATGTATTTCAGAGCAAAATTTGTTAATATATAAGATTTGATGTCTAGAGTCGAAACTTGTTTTCTAAGTTCTGCCTGTACTAATTATGCGTTTAGGAATATTCCTTACACTGGGTCAACCTAATGAGCCTGACAAATTGAATCAAATCAATTAAATTGTTTAGTGTTTCGTGTTGTTGTTTTTCCACACAAACGGGTCCAACTTGTTCTGAACTAATTAAATTTGATTATTGATTTGGTTTTTGCCTCTTTTGGATTCTTACTTTTTTAAAACCAAACCAATGAGAACTAACTCCCATACCAAACCAATGATTAGATTCCTTTTGCTTGATTTTCATTTAGCGTTTAGCTACCAACTCGAAACTAACACCCATCTTAGTCCTTTCCAAATTTTAATGTTTCTTTTTACGAAGAATATATATTAAAGCGATTGAAAGATCCTCATAAAATATCGGTGCCTGTTGGAGAGTGCTTAAAGTAAGGCTCAACCAATGATTGCTGTCAACTAGCTAGGAAGATTTGCCCAAAAAAATATGCAGAATAATTTCTCGTGAGAAAGAGAGGGTACAAAAGAAAAGAAGCGGCAGAAAAACAGTGATGTCATTAGTGTTGATCTTGTATTCAATCCTCAAATAACATTACTTTCACATTTTTAAGCATATGGTCCTACCTGTTTCCTGTCTCTCCAATCTCCAATTATTTGGCCTTTGGCCTTTGGAAAGCATAAGAAAATGTCAGAAGGAAAAAGCACTTCAATAAATTAACGAAAATAAGAAGACTTAATGTTATTTTATGGAAAAGACACTGCCACCGGGCTTCTTACAACGTGATGTTGGTGAGTCCATGCATACCATCCAAAATAGTACTTATCTGGGCCATGCTTGGTTAGTATCTGACTCCAATTTGCTGTCACTGTGATGGTGAAGTTAATTTTCTGCCCAACATGATTAAATTTCAGAATGTTTGGAGTGGCTGTGATGGAGTATTCCTTTGGTGACACGGCACTAAACTTGTAAACACTCCTGCCCCTACCAACATTGGTGACTGTCCTCTTTATAGTCTTAGTGTAATAGAGTCTATGGATTTGTATGGATGGATAGTTGAGCTCAAATGGTTCAAGAAATGACTTTGGACAGTTATATGTAATGTTAAAGTTTTGAGTTACTCCAAGGTTACAAGTGTAAAGAAGGTAGCCCATGTAGGAGGCATCATAAACCAGTCCAGGATCTGCTGCTCTTTTGGGGTTGAAGTGGCCAGACCCCATTGCGAAAGGCGTTGCCGGATTTCCAGTTTCATCAGTCAATGGATGACCTGTGTTGTCTGTAATCATGGCTACAAGAAGAGAAAATGATTCAGATCAGGAAAATTCAAAATGATGTTGTAATAGACTTGTTACCATGATCAAGTTAGCCTGTGTTTGTTTGCACATTAAATACGCGCATCTAGCAGCATTTTCACGATGAAAAAATGCAAAAGCTACAATTTGCAGCTTCTGCCTCGATGCAGATCAAATAATGTCAAACATAGAACTAAACATGCACTTCAGTTTTGAATTCTTTTTGTTATATAGTATGATTGCCAAGTATTAATGCCACATAAAACAGATCAATAAATCATTCCCCTTATATATAGAGTTAGCCTATGTTTGTTTGCACGTTGAATGCTTGTGTCTGCCTCGACACGGATCCAATATTGTCAAACGTAGAACTAAACACGCACTCAAATTTTGAATTCTTTTTGTTATATAATATATGAAAATTGTTATGGGAGGCAGAGAAATCTAAAATTTTTGGTAACTTGTTTTTTGGATCATTAGTTAAATGAGTTTGGACACATAAAGAGAAAGGAGAGAGAGAAGAGTTCTTCAACAAAAGCAGCAAAACTCTTAAATTTCTGAGGATACTATAGAATTTCCCATAATATAATTGCAGCCCATTATGCTTTGATTGATATCACTTTTTTTTGTTGGTTTTTCAAATTAGATTGGTTTATATATATGATCAGGTCTAGCAGCAAACCATGTTTATCAACTACCACTATGTAAGCCATTGTTAGAAGTGAAGAAGTAGGTGAATCATCTAAGGTAGTGGTACCCAATTAAGAGGTGTGGATCTTGATCTTGAAGTTACCTGTAGTCACGAGGGCAGATCTGATAGCAGCAGTGCTCCAAGTAGGGTATATGGCTTTGAGAAGAACAGCTGCAGCAGCAACATGAGGGCATGACATTGAAGTTCCAGAGAAGATGTTGTATTTAACCACTCGTTTGTCGTTAAATGTCATTCTTGTGGGGCCATCTTCAGCGGTCCATGCTGCCAATATGTCTACTCCTGGGGCTGTAATGTCAGGCTGAAAGTCCAAAATGATTAAAGAAATTTGATGTTACTTTTGATAAATATATATATATATATATATATATATGTATGTATGTATGTATGTATGTATGTACAAGAGAGAAGTCAATTGCATGATGACACAACACAAGGTTTCAACTTTCAACTGTTATGTCTAGTAAAGTATTGAGACAACTGTGGCAGATATATCTAGGACCGAATCTGTCTTCTCCAAAAAGCAAAGGACATTGATTGGAGACAGAGATTAATTATCAAAATATTCTTATAAAGAAAATAAAAAGGACATTGATATAGTGATCAAGTAAAGTAAGTCGTATGAGAATTAGTACCTTCAGAATATTGGGGTCAACTATATTTGGACCCCTGCTAGAGAAGGAGGCCATGGAGGGTGCTGGTTTGGTTTCTAACACTGTTGTTCCTGTTAGAATTTGTGCCATTGGATTTGGAGTAGAATGAACATATTGAATAAGTTTTAAGGAATTCTCATAGGACACCCCAGTGGCTGGAATAAAATGAGGATCAGAGGGTATATCTTTCCCATTTAGTTTATTATTGCCAAGGATAAAACCAACCCCACCTGCCCTTTGAACTTCTAAGCCTTTTTTCAGTCTTTCTCCTTGCCCTCTCATGCAGAGAACTATCTTCCCCTTTGCCTTGTTGGGTTGAAGGGTATTGTCTAGGCAAAACCTGCATGATTAGTTAAATAAACCTTTTCAATTTATTATTAGTCACACAATCAGAATATATGATGAGTAGTGCTGAAAAAGTACCCAGAATTGTTTCTAGGCAAGCCTGGATGTTCAACATCTCTAGCTAGAACCAATGGGTAGAAGCTGTTTCCCATGTGTAGTGGAGTAATAGATCGACCCTGATATTAACATAGACAAAAATTATAATTCAAACGTGTTAAAGTTCATCATGAAGCCATAAATTAACACTACCTTTTTTTTTCTTCTTTTATAGTGGATCTTGTAATTTACAAGAATTGACCAGGATGGATCATGTGATTTTGAGAAATTACTGTACATAGAACTGGCATTGGCTCAATTGGGTTTCAATTTTCAATATTGGAAGTAAATCTTCTTAACCAATCTTGTGAAAATTTTAATTACCAATTCTTCTATTTTTTATATTAAAAATATAAACACAGAAATTTTAATTTTTTAAAAATGTAACTTTTGGAGGGAAAAATAGCCATTCAGATGTTTTTGAAGTCAAAAGAAAATTTTCATTATAAAAAAATCCAGATTCAATTTTTTATTTATAAAAAATTAAAATTTATCAATTCAACTATTAAACTTAAAATTCTTATAAAGTATATCAGATCTAAATTTTACATGACTAAAAATTAATTTTCACTTTATCATCTTATTTTTTAGTGTATAATATATTATTTAAAATATAAATTAATAGTTACTTTTTTGATTACATATCTATAAGTGTGTTGTATGCATGTATTTCAAATACATATTCTCTAATATAATAATTTTTTAAATAGAACAATAAATTAACATAAACTTAATAATTTAATGTCTTATTTATTTTAATAAATATTATATATCTCTCTTAGTTTAAAAATAAAAAAATTTATTCTCTCCATTTTACTTCTTAAGTCCAATTCTTCTTAGTGTCTATCTGACTTCACATCAATTTTGAAAGTTTCCAATTAAATTAAGCCACGTCAAAATCACCATAGAAGGTAAAAACTACTGTGAATATTTTCACTAGATCACCTCTTCTTTATACTAGAAAGTATGTCTGTCTACTGTTTGAAAGCAGCAGAACATACAAATGGATGCTTCTCTCAACACACTTTTTTTCTACGTGCATTCAGGGATTCCAAACAAGCAAACAGTATAGAACCAGACACACATGACAAATTTTACCTCAATAATTGTTCCATTGCTGAGCTTAATTGGAGCATGAAAAGAACGGTCCACAGTGCTAGCACCAACAGTGATGATCCATGGAGCAGTGTTTGACAAAGTCTGAGGCAAAGGGCCAGAGTTGCCAGCACTACACACAACCACAATGTTCTTCCTCACAGCATGCAACGCACCCCTAGCAATCACATCCTCTTCATATGAAATTGGTGCACTGAACCCTATGGAAATGCTTAGAACATCAACTCCATCACCAATGGCATCATCTATTGCTTTAAGCATGTCAATGTTTGTGCATATGTTCCCTTCGTGTTTTGACTTTCCCTTTATTGGCCAACATGCTTTGTATATGGCGAGACGGGCCAAAGGGGCCCCTCCTAAGGCTGTTCCCTTGGCGAAGCCTCCAATGGCTGAGGCGTTTGGAACTACACGCCCTGCAACTATTGAAGCTGTGTGGCTTCCGTGGCCATCTTTGTCACGTGCTGATTTGTAGTCTTCTTTTTCGTTTAGAGGGCCAAATGCACTTTCGTAACCATGCAAGTAGTAACGTGCTCCAATGATCTTTCTGCACCAATTGTATATACAGCTTCAAGTTATGGTTCATGAGAATGGAAAAGGCCAATAATCTTTGTTATTTATATTAGTATTATTTAACATATTATTCGCGGATGTTGTCTTCTCCATATCTTCCTAAGGTAATGTGTTGTTGGTTTGGACTTGCCAATTTTCATGTCTTTACAATTATAAAAGTGAGACTTAAAATAAATTTTATTTATTTATCCTTTTAACGTTGGGTCTTTTGTTAACATGTGACTTTTTTATTATTAATGTATAAGACTTTCGTTTACTGTATAAATATTAATAGTAATTGTGTTGGTGAACTTAAAAGTAAATTTTAGTTGCTTTATTTTTGGATTGATCCTGATTATCATATTGTTTATATTTTTTTTAGTCTTTCAATTCATTAAAAAAATAAATTTTAATTAATTCAAATTTGGACTAAAAGATAAGTGAAATCTGTTTAAAAATTATTTTGATTAAAAATCAAGTTGGTTTCATATTGCTTGTATGACTCTCTCTCTCTCTCTCTCTCTCTCTCTCTCTCTCTCTCTATATATATATATATATATATATATATATATATATATCACATTGTTGTACCAGTACAACACGTATGTTTAAGTGGGTGCATTTTTTTTTTGTTGGGATTATACAGCTATAAATAAAACGTCATCAATTATGTTATCTTTAATTTATTTTATATTGGTGAAATCATTTTTATTTTTTATATGTACAATTGATTTTGAACCAGTAAATATGATTAATATGTATTTAAATTAATTTCATTCATAAATTTCACGACATGTCAAACTGATTATATGTGCTAACCTAATAAGAATATCAATAAGTTAGCTATAATACAAGTGCACACACACATTATATATACCACTTTTATTATAATAATTAAAAAAATGCAAGTATTTTTTATTAAAAATATTTATATAATAAATTTATATATTTCTTTTACAAATAAGAGAAAGATAGGAAAACAAAACAAAAGTTAAAAAAAAAGGAACAAAGAAAAAATAATACTATATAAACATGACATTTCTTATTGTAAAGACTAAAGACACCCACCCCTTCTAAAGACAGAAATTTTCCATCATTTTAGCTCAGCCACTCCCTTGCAAATGGCCAAGAGTCATAGACTCAGATTCAGAAACATCACGAGTAACCAAAGCAAGATTTGTCAGAGTTACATAATTTTCATCAGTCTATCGTCCCAATACATACAGATGAAAACGTTGTCCCCTAGTTTACATGGCAGTTTTTTTCTCTCTCTCTCTCTCTCGTGCACATGTTTGTGTGTTTTGGCATTCACTGACCATTTCAGTGTGGAGCTCTTCAATAATTGAACATTTTTCTTTTCCTTCAATCATCTATTTCTAGACTATGGGAATAATATATATATATATATATATATATATATATTATAGTCACACACCACACGCCAAGAAAAAAGACATTGACAGAACCAAAAATGAAAAAGGAAGAGATACGCATACACTCTTTCTTGACTAACAAAAGAAGATAGGGAAATACATATTGAGAGGCTCACGAGATGAAAAATAAAAGAAGCCAAAAAATAATTAAGTCAAAAGGACAAAAGCTAGAAATCATATACATCTAGACGAACAAGCTCCATATAGATATTCTATTGAGAATTTAACCCCACGTATCGCCAAAGTTGGATTTGAAAATGCCTTCTTTGACCTTATCATCGTGTCTCAGAAAATTAATTAGTGAAATATATAGGACTAAAAAAGGACCATATCTAAAGGAACCTACATGTTACATTGGTTCTTTTGAATCTAGTTACAGTAGATCGTCTTTTATAATGTTTTGCATGTCCTTTCTTAGTGAATTCTTCTATAATGTTACCTGTTCAATTAATTATTTTTATTAATTAGAAAAATAATTGTGAACAAATTTCATTGATATATAACATAAAAATGATAACTCACAATATTCTTCCTTAAAAATATATTCTTCTTTGGCACGTAAGGCATTAGAGATATATAGCTCTATGCACATTTCCTTATTTAATTGGTTATCTTTAAAATGAATATATGTACACCTTGACAATGACATGATCATAATTTATGCAACAGATAGTGAATTGAACTTTTACTTTCGTACAATTTAAGCCACTCGTTATATATTCAAGATTAAATAAATGAAAAAAGAAACTACTAATGTTGGGTAACTCATAAAGGAAACCTATTCAAAGGTTCCAAAGTTCATTGAAAAACTTTCATACCAAAAGGCAATTGTCTTGTCATCATTATAATACATATGTAACAATAAAAAAATAAAAAGCTAGATTGAAGCTTGATTAAAAAATCACAAATTTACTGTTCAATTTTAAAAACTGCCATCACTACCCTTCTGTGAAATCAAACTGTTTAAGTGTTTATTGTCTGTGAAATATAACTTCAACCTTAAATTATGTCTTACCAAGTTCACTAGCAAAAAGAAAATTCCTTATTAGCAGTGCCAGTAAAAAAAATTCCAATATATCCATATATATGAATTAAAATTGGTTAATGTTTATGACTAATATGATTGTATATCCTCCAAATTAAAGAAAAAAATAGAGAGAAAAAAGTAGAAGTTGGAGCGTGATATAAAGGAAAGCACAGTCACCTATTACATTGAGACGAATCGAAAGCAGTTCCATTTTGGCACAATCCTTTCCATTTTGTTGGAACAGGCTCCATCCCTTCATCACTGAAGCTCTTTGAGTCTGGCCACACACCTGCAATTGCAATTAAAAGCACAGTCATCACATACCTTCATGCAGACACGCACATAGTACTGACACACACACACACACACACACACACATTGCTCGATCTCTTGTGTGAGGCTACTGAATCAGAGTAATGCTATATACAGAAAAGAAATGAAAGAAAAATGTGAAATAAGATATATAGGTAATATGATGGTAGGAGATCGATACAAAGAAAACAAATACTGTGTAATATGCTGGATAAAATCATAGACATAGTAAGAAGATAAAATACCACTATCAATCATTCCTACTATGATGTCTTTCCCATATTGTGCTCTGGCTAGCAAGTGTCCATCTGTGTGATCGGGTTCTTCCTCCCAAGGATTTAAAGGCCCATCTAACCCCACGAAATTCCATGACCTTGTGGTGTGCAAAGAGTAGATCTTTGGCTGGTTCTTATGCACAAAGACCACTCCCTCCATTTCTGTTCCATGTTTTCTTTTCTACGTTAGATAGATAGATAGACCGTTAAGAGAACTACTAAAACCGAAACTCTGAAAGAATTATCTATTTTTACCTGAGAGCTTATTAGCTTCTTTTGGGGTAAGCAATGCTGCAAAGCCATTAATACTGTGTTTGTAACTATAAAGAAGGGAAGCTTGGGCTTCCTCCTCAGTTTCTTTTACCGAAAGCAAATAAGAGTGATGGCTATTCTCAACTTCATGCAGTGTTTTATCATCACTTGTGTGATCTCCAAACAACTCAACTACATAAACCTGTGAGAACCCAAGAAATCAAAGATTGTTTCACATGAGAAATAAAAGAGAATTAAAAAGACTAAGAAGAATTAGTAGATATAAAAATGAAGTACCTGCTTTGTTTTGATGCATGAAGCTAAGGGAAGGAGGAGGTGGAGAAAGAGTAGGAAATAAGTTGCGGGAATGATGCTCTTAATTGCCATTTGTAGACAAACGCAATATGATAATGAGATATTTATATACTATAGTCAATAGGGGTTTCACGAATCTCTAACCAATGCTTTTGCCCTTATCTCTAGTGTCTAGACTCAGTACCTAAATTTATGCTAAATGATTAAACGACAAGATTTTAAAGGTATGATATTTTCATAGGTCTTTCTGCATATGACATAACTCTCGTGAGTGGTATGGTATCATTGATGGATAATGTAACTTATATACTGTTGAACTAAATAATTTTCTGTTGAAGATTCTCACAATATTAACAAGATATATATATATATTTTTTTTATTTTTTTTTAATTTTACCTTCTGAAATTTAATCATTTTTCATGATCTTAACCAGACTGATTGTGAAAAACTAAGTCTCAAAAGTTTTTGGTCAAACCATTGAATTTTTTAGTTTTTACTGCACAAAATCCTCTATATAAAAGGAGAATGTTTGAGAACAGTTACGGCCGGTTACGTATTATTTGCAAATGGAAAAAAATCTTATATGTATTTTTTTAATTCGTACATATAAAAAAGATAAAAAGAAGTAAAAAAAATAAAAAAGGTTAAAAGTTAAAACAAAGTTCATATGTTCCCAGAAACAAAGAGATGAGTGAAAGTACTAATGTGAGGACTGACAGGGCATGCGGTCAAAGAAGACATGCATGCAGGGTTCTGGCTTCTGGGTTGTAAGTTGTAACTATATATGTCTTTCCTTTCATTTTGAGAAATGGAAAAGAAAATGACTTGAAGTCTAAAATAATTGGTACGAGTGTCCGATTAATCTGGACAAATAAGATAAAATCATGATAGGGAACAGTTTTTTTTCCTTTCTAAACTTTTAATTCGAGAACATTTTAAAATGCTTGAGGGGGAAAAACTTTAACACGGTACAATATTATATATTTTCATACTAGCGTCAAGAGCATTTTTAACCGGACTATAAAATGAAACTCAAATTTGGTTTTAGTGTTTATTTATTTATTTTTATTTTTTAAAAATATTTTTTATTTTAATTAGAAAATATGTATCTAAGGAAAAAATAATACTCTAAGATGACATCGCATGCCCACTTATTCAGAAAAAATAATGAAAACGTTGATTTGTTATTTTCAGTTTTGATCTTATTTTTTAAAATATTTTTAGAGAAAATATTTTATAAATTTTAAACAAATATATTTTTGATCTTATTTTTTCTCTTTAAAAATAAAACAAAAAACACTCAAATTAAGTATCACTTATTCTCAATCTCATTCTCAAAGTATTTTTTTCCTAAAAAAGAGAAGAAGAAAGAATCGTGCATAGACTGAAATTTTTTCCTCTGGCCAAATTTAACACTTACACAAGCAAAGTCTGTCTTATAGCATCTTTAATAAGGATTTTTGAACTCAAGAATTCCTATCCACCAAATTTATTATTATTTTTACTCAAAAAAGTTTCATACTAGATGTTGGATTCCAGGGAAATAATTCTTAAGATTTTTTTTTCAAAAAATATTAGTTTTTATTGTCATTTAAGAGAAAAAGAGATTATTTTTTCTGTGGAAGTAAAATTCAAGAATCCAAATTGAATTCTACCACTAAAATAAAAAATAATAAAAATTATTATATTTTATGTGAAATTATGACATCCACAAAAATTGTCTAAGAACCCAAACTAGGTTCTTCTGCTAAAGATGCAGTTAGTGTCTTCAACTGTTTTTAAGAAACCTGGTTTAAGTACAGCATGTGAACCTTTTTTGTATCATTCATGACTTAATTTGCAAAGAAATTATCAACACGACAATAGATTCTATTATTATTCTAGCTAGAATGATGTCACTTTTAAAAAGATTAAGTAATAACATTTTGTTTTAATGTTAATAATATTGTCTTTTGATTTCCATAACCCTAAACACTTAAAAAATTGAATTAAATGTACATAATATGTGTTAGAAAAATAGAAAAGAATGTGTTGTCCTGCATTGTCCTAAAAGTAAATTTTAGTAGCTAGATCTCCGCGGTATATGATATCCAACTCTGTTCCATATATAGTTAACACATGCAACAAATTAACAACTGAATTTGTACACTCAAAGCTAGAATATATTATGGAGCTTCACAATCAGTTGTCCAAGAATAATAATAAAATGAAAGAAAGGAATAATAATAGAAAAATAAAACAAGAAAATAGAATTAGATTGCTCTGCGTATTCAAATGTTATGCTGCCATTCTTTTATAAAGGAATTGGGGGATCAAATGGTTGACAATTAATTTGTTTTAATGCAATACCACAAAATCGATCAACACTCATTGCCTTCAAATTAATCCAGTCAGAATGTAAACATAATCGAATAAACCAATTAATGCAATTGTACTTGTTACTTGTTAGCTATTACTAATTATTACTAATATCAATTGCAGTTGACTTGAAAGTTATTAATAACCAACGTGATTAAGACAACAAAAATAAAATTTAAAATGATAATGAAAATGTCTCAATGGGAGATATGAAAATAAATTTGTAATTGATTTGAATGTCACTAATAATTAATGTGATTAAGACAAAAAATATTTAAAATAGAGTTTAATAGTAATATATTAATGGTGTAAATATAAAATAATTTTATACCGTTATTTAATTACAAATCATTTTCTATATGACTTTTAAAATAATTATTATAAAGGTCAATAATTATTTCATATACGATGGATTGTAATTTGATGATGATGTAACACTTTTTATACTCTTAATTTATAATTCTTTTTCTCTTTAAAATAATAATAAAAATTTGGCTCAATAGGAGATAAGAAAATAAATTTATAATTGTTCTTAAAGTCACTAATAACCAATGTGATTAAGACAACAAGAATAACATTTACAATGATAATGAAAATTTGTCTCTTTCAGAGAATAAAAAAATCACAAAAAAATATAATAAAATCTGAGATAAGAAAATAAATGACACTCGAATGTGATTAACTCTACAATCTCTCACTAATGACATCGTGAAAGTAAACGAAACTATCATAGGTAAAATGAATTTAATGGACTTAAAATGACACTCCCACAATATATATCTTACTTTTAATATTGTGAAGGCTCCACGATAAAATATTTGCATAATTATTTTAGTTCTTTATATACACACTTTGGGTTGCTCATAAATGTTTTAGAAAGATTGCCAAAATCTTTCATGGGAGATGACTTGTATCTTCACACACTCAGGTATAGCACCAGGCCACCAGCCAAATAATAAGGTATATGTTTATTAAGAGAATATATATCAACCTCAGATAAGCACTGCCATACAACATAATTAAGGATGGGAATTTTTAGTCATAAAAAAAGGTAATAACGTACCAGAAATTAAACACGATTTGAACAAGTGGTTAAAAGTATAAAAAAAAAACAAAAAAATATCAGTTGTAATAAGACAAACATCAAAGGTATCGTTATAATTTACTTTTTTTTTTCGGTGTCTACTTTTTTTTTATATAATTATTAGTCGAATTCAAATATGTTTATCACAACTCATGTATATCCCTTATTATTACTATATTTTTAAATTCAAGTAAAATTTAGAGAAAAAATATAGTTAAAATATTAATTAATATTTAAAGTATTATAGTTAATATAAGTAAATGCATAAATCAAATGAAGTAGTTAAAATTTAGAGAAAAATAATATTTAAAAAGTCAAAATTATTTTAAACAATCGAGATTTGATATATTTTTTTTTACTATAAGAGTGACCCGACCCGAGTAAGTAGACCATTTCCGAAGCAATGTCCCACCGCCTAAATCTGATATGAACAGTGGATTTTACTTTAATTTTTTTATTTTAACAATTCCATGGTTTTTCTTTGAAGCTCCAAATCCAATGGCAACCGTTCGATCAAACTCGATTACCGTCTTCTTCGTGGCATTCATTCTCCTCACAACAGCACCATCTCCTTCCCAATCCCTCTCTTTCTCCTCTTACTTCCGTTACCGAAACCTCTTCTCCCTCTCACACTCCCTCCTCATCGGCGTCGCCAACCTCCGCGCAGCACGCGGCGACGTCGCAGGTGCTGATCGAGCCAGGTCCATCGCCGACGGCCTCGATCAGGGAACCGTCTTCGGCTTCTTGAGACTCCTCTGGACTTTGTCGTGGACGGATATGTCCTTCACGGACCTCTACGGCGCTGTTTCGGACATGAACGAGTTGCTGCGGGGCTTGACTGAGTTGACTCGCTTGGAATCAGTCGCGGAAAGGTCCGCTTGGGTTTCCCGAAATTACCAAAGTGTCCTCACCGTCTCTAAGTCCCTCTCCAGAAAGCTCCTCAAAGCGTTTGGCCAGTCGGTACGTAAAACGCGCGTTTCAACTATTTACTTTTTTTATATTTCTAAAATATAATTTTTTTCTTCCTATTTTTGTGCTTTTAATCCTTCCATTTTTTAATATTGACACTTTATATTTCATCTTTAAAAATTGGTGATTTTAGTCTAATTTTTAATTAAAATATTTTGTTGTCTACTTTTAAAACAATCTATAATTTTGATCATTATATTTCAAATGTTAATATATGTGTTCTATAAACATTGATTGTTTATTATTTACATGACAATTTTTTAATAATTTAGTTGCTGATAAAATTAATTTATTAAAACTATATAGTCAATAAATTTAAAATAATCAAAGGCACTAAAATCATAATTTTTTTAAAGTAAAGGACGAAATATTTTAATTTAAAAATAAAATAACTAAAGTCATAATTTAAAAAAAAAAAAAAAATATTT